>CACVCL010028882.1:0-87092 GCA_902729485.2 Mus minutoides | reverse complement strand
GAGTCCCTCTGGGTATCATAGCACTTGCCTAAACAATGGACTTTGAGGCAACTCGGCACATGGCAGCTATGTGGAGAAGCGGTAGAGAAAAGCACAGTGCTAGTGGTGGGAGAGAACCCCTTAGCATGGCTTACAGAGCTCTCCATAGTCAACATCCAGGAGCTCTCCGCTCCAGATGAGTAGGCACAGTGCTGGTAGCAGAACGTGTTGGGGGAGGGGCTACCTTCCTAAGCAATTCTTTGAAGTTTCTGCCTGGTCTCCGCCTACACCTACTTTGTCAAACAATGTTCCCTTTTGTTTTCTGTCTCCTGGGCACTGACTCTTAGGCTGCTCTCTCTGCCTGGAAGCTCTTCCCATCCCTGTGCCTTCTCTGCCATGGCCCTTGTCTCCATCCCTCTATGCCAGGCTCTGGCTCCTCCTCTGGCGCCTGGCTGGTTTACTCTGCATTGCTGTCCCCAGCTGTCTACCCTCGAGTCTCTACTCCTTGAGGGCAGAAACTGGATCCGTTTATGTTTTCCTGTGTTCAGTCTTAGCTTGCAGTGCACCTATATCTCACAAGTATTGAGTGAATTTGTGGACCAGCACCAGGGATGGACGTTTTCAGGGAGAAACTAAAACTAAAGTGGGGGTGGGGGGAATGAAAGAGAAAACTCAGTTTCCCCTTAACAAGGAATCTCATTATCCAGAGACATTATATATTTTAGTGGTCAGAGAATCAAGAACAACAAAAAATTCTCGACAAGGCATTGATATTCTTTAAAAAATAAAGCACACTAAATTTGAAAAGGCTTTGTACTCTCTTATACTATGTTGTTTCTAAATATTTTGAACAAAAATACAAATTGAAAATTCCAGAATATAAAATGCTGACTTTTAGAACACATATACAACTGGATTTTTTTTTCTTGATGTAAGAAAAATTTCCAAGAAAATTTACATTATGCATTATATGTTAGTAGAAGCCTGGGGTGGGTGGGTAGCTGTGTTTAGTCACATGGCAGAATTTTAAGAAATGACTTAAAATTTTTAGAAAATAGTTCTGAGTAGATATCATGAGGTCTGGTAGGATGTGAGTTGTATTGTTATAATCAGACTCCCAGACAGTATCCATACTGGGATGTTTCAGATGGCCATTGTTCTTAAGACCAGGTATTATCAAGAAACTTTTTTTTTTCTGTGATTGGGCCACATGGGAAGACATTTAATGCTGACTTTTTGGAGACATTTTCAAAGTCACTCATGACTCAAGACTTGACAGAAGAAACAAATGCAAGGCTATATTTATTCTGGGTCATTCTAATGATGAATATATATATTCACACATATTTATTCTGGGTCCTTCCAATGATGTATGTGTGTGTGTGTGTGTGTGTGGTTTTCTAATTGTTTTCAGTACCATAGAAAGGAGTTTTCTATAGATCTGAGCCATTTGTTAAAGGATACTTTTATTTATTGATGATGTTCAAATAAAACAAATTAGAAATTGCAGAATACTGAGTATTTCAAAGACCTTTTGTTGGGGCTGGAGAAATGGATCAGTGGTTAAGAGCACTGGCTGTTCTTCCAAAGACTCAGGTTCAGTTCTCAGCACCCACCTGGCAGCTCACAACTGTCTGTAACTCCAGTTCCAGGGGATCCGAACCCCCTCATCAATGCACATAAAATCAAATATTTTTTAAAGATCCTTTGAAATCCAAGTCTACTATTCTAAGAATATCTGTGCAATTATTTCATGGCCATATATCATTGATGTTATAAACTGCGTGCACGTCTCCAGATCTGTGTTCAAATGCTGTGTTATTACAGAAGCCTTCTGAAATGAAATATTAACATCCCCAAATCTTCATGCTTCCCCCTACCCTGTCTGACCTTCTCTGTAGACCTCCTGTCTGATATGTTCTGTGTTTATATGTTTGTGTAGTTTTCCATGAAGAAAAGAACTTGGTTGGTTTTGTTCATTGCTCTAATCCATGTAATTCAATTGAAATCTAACATGTGGTGTGTACTAAATAGATTTCAAGACAAAAATGAGTTAAATATATCAAAAAATAAAAGGAAAAGAGTCAAATACACTTCTCCTAATTTTACATAATTATGTCTTCCCAAATATTTGCACTGACCAATGTGCCATGTGTATAATGTGTTATTAATAATAAGGTTGTGCTACAACTTACACATATTTTTTCTCTTAAAAGCAGGTTTGTTTGGCATACTTGTAACTATATAAAGTGTCATTGTTAAGCTGAATAACTCATTTCATTCACCAGATTTAGATATCTATCATAACTCAATGGCACTACCAAACTCAAATTTATCTTTTATTAAAAAAAAAAAAATCACTGGGCAGGAAAGATGGCGCAGTGGTTAAGAGCACCGACTGCTCTCTCAGAGGCCCTGAATTCAATTCCCAGCAACAACATGGTAGCTCCCAACCATCTGTAATGGGATCGGATGTCCTCTCCTGGTGTGTCTGAAGAGAGCAACAGTCTACTCACATACATAAAAATAAGTAAATAAATCTTAGCTCTCCTTTTCACAGGCTGCCGGGAAGATGGCAGACATTCAGATGAAGCGTGCTTAGCAAAAGCAGCCTACAATCATTCAAAACAAGAAGCACATTTGCTGGGAGAACCCAGCAAGGAAAAACTCACTTGGTACTGCAAAGACCCAAGGAGGCCATGGAGGCCACCCACATAGACAAGAAATGCACCTTCATTGGTAATGTCTCTATCCGAAGTCAGATCCTGTCTGGTGTCATGATGATGAAGATGAAGATTGTCATCTGCCGGGACTATCTCCATTACTTCCGAAAATGCAATCACTTTGAGAAGCGTCACAAGAACATGTCTGTGCTCCTGTCCCCCTGTTTCAGATATGTACAGATCAGAGACATTGTCAGTGTTGGAGAGTGCAGGCCCCTGAGCAAGACTGTTCAATTCAATGTGCTCAAGGTCATCAAGGCTGCTGACACCAAGAAGCAGGGTTAGAAGTTCTAAAGGGACTCTGACCAATACCATAGAACAAATAAAGTTATTTTCCAACTTAAAAAAAAAAATCACCATGTGTTCCACAAAAGCACATGGTTCAAGATCAAAACTAAAACCCAATGATGTTAGTAAACTTGAGTTACTCAACAACCACATCGAACCTGAAAAATATGAACAACTATTCTGTATCTTCAAAACACAAAAGTAAATTTTAGAAATCAATTAATCATTCAGAGTTTCAGTATTC
Source organism: Mus minutoides (assembly GCA_902729485.2). Classification (NCBI taxonomy): domain Eukaryota; kingdom Metazoa; phylum Chordata; class Mammalia; order Rodentia; family Muridae; genus Mus; species Mus minutoides. The sequence goes on along the minus strand of CACVCL010028882.1, from coordinate 83,858 downwards.
GGTCTCTGAATGTCATTTCTGGATAGTGTTGTTTGATTCTGAAGGCAGAACACTATGAGTTAAAACGAAACATATTTAGGTGAACCATTCATGCCGAAGCATGAATTAAGAGAACTCAGGCTCCCTAACTTGACTGCAACACAAAGCTACAAAGAGTGAGAGCAAAGAACGTTGGTAGAGAGGTGGACACACATCAGCAGACCAGAACCACCCAGAAGCCTAGCCTTACATCAGTGGTCTACACAGAGGGGCCAAACAATTTACCTGAAAAGAAAGTCTTCTTGACAAATTATTTACCGAAGAGTAGATATCTATCTATCTATCTATCTATCTATCTATCTATCTATCTATCTATCTATCATCTATCTATCTATCTATCTATCTATCTATCTATCTATAAATGTAAATCTTAATTTCTATACAGATAAAAATTTAGTCAAAAAGGGCCATAAGCCTAAACCTAACAAGCAAAATCTGAAAAACTTTTGAGCAAAACACAAGGGTAAATCTCTGTGGCATGGGATTAGGAAATTGTTTTTTAAATTATTAACACCAAGAAATGCCAATAGAATAAGAAAATCTCATCAAAACAAAAAAAAATCACTCTTTTTTTTTTAAGATTTATTTATTTATTTCATGTATGTGGGTACAACTGTTGCTGTCTTCAGACACACCAGAAGGGGAACCATTACAGATGGTTGTGAACCACCTTGTGGTTGCTGGAAATTGAACTCAGGATTTCTGGAAGAGAAGTCAGTGCTCTTAACCACTGAGCCATCTCTTCAGCCCCAAATTACTCTTCTAAAAACACTAAAAGGCAGACCAAAAACCACTTGCCTCCTTGAAGTATTTGTTTCTCGAATAGATAAAGAATTCACAACTGTGTAAAAAGACAACTCAATTTAGAAATAAGCACAAAACTTGAATATTTTACTAAGGGCCATTAAACACATGAAACTATACTCCATTAGTAATAGGAAACTGAAAACCACCAACCGGTTCTCACCGGACATGGCTGTGACCAGGAAAACCAACAATAAGAGGCAATGAACGGGAATGGGAGCACTCTCCGTCTGCTGTGGGAAACGCACAGGTGAGTCATCTCAGAAAATGGGTTTTCCACTTCCTTACAAGTCATTTTGTCCTATAACCCAAAGCTTCTACTACAGAGCAGTAAAAGCCACGTGGGCATTAGAAACCTTTCAGGTAAGTGTAGGAAGCAGCATTAGGCTTAGCCCAATCCTAGAAATAACCCGAATAGCACCAACAGCTGAATTCTTACATGTTATATGTTGTTCATGTGTTGGTATATGTATATTCCTATGCACACATATTAGCACAGTCTTACACATCTGTAGTCTCTAATTAGTACGAAATTCTACAAACTCTATAAATAGTATAATATCCTCACAAGAATGAATACATATGTATAATTAAAACTTATCCAGATACCACTTTGGTTAAAAATTATAGCCCTTCCACTCCTTAGCTCTGTTTTTCTAGGCTAGTTACTCAACCTTCCAGGGGTCTATGCTTGTCAGATATGGGCAAGGATAATACTCCCCATAAGATTATGGGACTAAATGACATAAAACATGCAGAATGCCTAGCATTGGACTGCCCTAGTGACAGTCTCTGATAAATTGGAATAATCCAGTATCTACTCACACATAGGAAGGAGAAGGCAGCCATTTGGTGGAGAAGACTCCTGCCCTTCCAGCTGTCGGCTTTCAATTTTTGCCCTTAGTCTCTCAGTCTCGATTGACAAAATCTGTAAACGAGGGTCTAAAGTACAGACAGCTAGAAAAATCACAGGACAGATACTGCAAAGCACAATAAATAATAAAATCCTGTTTTATCATAGCTTCCGTCCCCATCATACCACCCCGGGTATGTTTATAGAAGAACCAGACTATCGACCCACAGGACAATGTGGGGCTCTTTCTCAACCCCTAAGTTCCTAATGAAAGGGTCCATTCACGTCCTCGGTGTCTGTGGTAAGACGTTCTCAAAACAAAGTTTATCCTCCGTTGTTTGAACACAAAGAAAGGAGAACCATGGCACCTCCTATCTGAGACACTCCGCCTGGCCTCACCAGCTATCAGGCTCAAGCTAAATATGGCTCTGGCCACTGTGTGAATAATCCCTGCTGGTTCTGAGACCTCCATCCACCACTGATGTGACATTCTTTGTGTTCAAATGTCTAGCTGACGTCTGATGCTTAAAACAGCCCATGCCTTCACCCTCTCCACATTGTCACGGCCCTGCATCACCGCTCTTAAAAGGTTCCCAAGGCCACTCCTCACACCAGCTGCCGACCAGCCTGACACTAGCTCACTCGCCTCCCGGTCTGCCTCTGCTTGCCTTGAATGCCTGGTTCTTTAAACTTCTGGGGAGTCTGACAAGGCCGGGACCATGTCTACGTTTGGCTACAGAAGGGGACTTAGTAAATATGAATCCATCGATGAGGATGAACTTCTGGCCTCCCTCTCACCTGAAGAGCTGAAAGAGCTTGAGAGGGAGCTGGAAGACATAGAACCTGACCGAAACCTGCCCGTGGGGCTAAGGCAAAAGAGTCTGACAGAGAAAACCCCAACAGGAAACTTCAGCCGAGAGGCGCTGATGGCATATTGGGAAAAGGAGTCCCAAAAACTTTTGGAGAAGGAGCGTCTGGGGGAATGTGGAAAGGTAGGCTCTGAGGACCATACCCACCTGTGCCCTTCATCCTGATCCCACCCCCACTCCAAAGACAGACAGCTCTGTTTTCTTTAGCTTCTCAGTGGTTATCCCTTTAGCTTTCTTATAACCCAATGGTATCCATTACAGAAATATTTTCCTGGTGAGGATTTTTTTTTTTTTTGGTTTTTATTTTTGGTTTTATTGGCTTTTGTTTTGTTTTGTTGTTTTGTTATATTTTGTTTCTAAGTTAAAAAAATGGGAACCTGGAGAGAAAAAGTGTTTCCCAACCAGAGTGTGGGTTTGAAGAGGTCATCAAATACTCTAAGGCACAGATGTTGTATAGCATGTTTCGGATACAATTTATTTTTCAGAGAAATACATACATTTCCTGATTCTTTGACAGTCATAATGGCAGCAGTAAAGTTAGTTTCATGTTTCCAATGCCCACAAATGCAAGGCTGTGAGGAAAATGTGGGAACAGGAGACAGGAGCCCTGGTTCTTTGTCCTGTTCTGTTGTTAAGTTGTTAAGAGTTTGCACAGAAAAACATTTCTTCAGGGTTCTCTTGCCACCTACCATCCATCCATCCATCCATCCATCCATCCATCCATCCATCCATCTTTCCTTCCATTGAGGTAGCTGGAAGGAGCTGTTCCTTTTTGTGAAAAAAAAAAAAAATCCTCTCTTTTGAGCTTTTAAGATGTTCTTGAGTTTTCCCCAAAGAAAATTCATGCTTTTGCGTATAGTTCTAAATAATGAAACCCACTCAGGGTTGTGGTTAAGAATGCATGTACAGACCCATCTCTTGAGAATCTTCCTACTTCCTGATGGGGATTCTGAGACTAGGAAACACACTTGTGTTGGAGAACTCGGGTCCAGGAAGCCCTTGTGTGTGTTGCCCAAGGAAGAGTCGTTTTGAATATCCCAGTAAGTCATCTCTGAAAGGAAGTTCAGGAGACTGATCTCTGGGAAAGTCATCACAGCATTAGAATATTGAAAGGAACCCTGAGTTCATGGAATAAAATAGGCTGGGAACAACAGCTCAAAAGCCCGTGTGATCCACTGACGTCACTTATAATCAAAAAGGTTCATGGAAGTCAGCTTTCTCCAATATTAATCTGAGAGCTGTGGTGATCTTAGTGATAGCTTCACGCACCACATTTGCAGCTAGATATGTGTGAGCGTGGCCTGTCTCAGCCAGTCATCATGGGAAGGGCCACTAGGACCAAGGCAGTATCTCCCAAGGCCACTATGGCTGCAGTAGTGAGGAACAAGAGGAGGGGATGAGGAGGGAATGCCCATGACCAGTCAAGATTTGAGCTAGTCAGTTCTTCTGAGATCAGCACATCAGAGTTGGATTTGCTTTGCTTGTTTGTTTTTGGTTGGAAGGGAAATAAGAGTCAACAGCCTGAGGTCATAGAATGACATCATATTATACTTACTAAAGAATTTCCTTCAAAATAAGAATACAACTGTCCGAAAGAAGCCAGGACATAGAGGCACCTACAACAATAGCCGGACAAAGGCATTTTAATGTCATGATGTTGTGACAGCAGAAGGAACCAAAGGGCAAAGCCCGCTGTCAGCTGTTTGCTGAGCTCCACCTCGTGCTGCCAAAGGTTTTTCTGATCCTGCCAATGGCTTATCGGTCCAATTAGAGCGGCTGTCTTCTTTACCAACTCTGATTCCTTTCTGGGATGCTTCACTTTTCTCCCACTTCACCGTTCCAGCCAGCTGTCCCTGGAGTCGCAAGGGTACTGAGCAGAGAGTAAACCAGTGCTACCCGCAGGGAAAACTTCCAAGCAGCTGATGGCAGAGGGGAGCAGGTGCCTGTCTCAGTGACGATGGGACAAAGAGGTCCCATGAGGAGGAGCTGGGGTCTGAATGACACTTGTGGGATCAGGCTACTGGCTCTGTGAAGGTTTCAGAACATTCTTAGGAGTGCCTCCTGAGGGTCAGCCTTTTTTTTGTCCATCTAGGTTCATCCCAATGTATACATACTATATCAGCTCTAGGTTCCCTGGACATGCGACAGCACCGTTCTCCTCACTAGAGCATCAGCTGGGTCTAAGGCAATCAGGTGCCAATGACTTTTCCCACAGTATCTCATTTCATCTTAATGTTTTTCACTTGAGAGCCGAGACTAGGAGAAATTAAGGAACTTATGTGAGAATAGCAGCTTGTCAGTCAAGTTGGAACTGAAACTAGAGACTCTTGGCACGAAGGCCATTTCTCAGACTTGTAGATGCCTGGACAGCAGGATAGACTTGACTTGCTACTACGAACAGCACAAATTCTAAGCCTCTTGAGTATCTGCAGATGAGGAACTCTTGAGGGTGGGGCCAACTAGCTGCAGTCTACCAATTCTGCCCAGTAATTAGGACACATGCTAACATGGACTATAAGAACCATTCAATTCCTTGAGACCCAGAAAAGATTTAGTGGTTTGTCTAAAGGCAACTACCTATTTATAAGGGGAGCTGGGACAAGGGCTGAAAGCCAGGCCTCTTGCTTCCACGTAGATGTGATGGCGTGGTAGACACGATTGGAAGATGCTGGCACTGGCCGGCCGGCTCCTTGTGGTTGCTTGGTTCACTCTCCGAGTTCACCAGCATTTGCATTCTGTTTGCTCAGTCCCTCCCACCCCATCTTTCACCTCTTCCTCTGTGCACACCTTTCCACCGTTCCCCAAAGGATCAGACGTAATTCCAAAGCAGCCAATGTAGGAAGCGTTGCCCAAACCCCTCTGGTGTAGGACTGATTCATAAAGGGGCAAATGTTGCCCTGTGGATCATTCTATCTTTCCTTTCCCCACTCCTGCTGTTTTACCCCCATATGCTCCACTCCTGGGGTGATCAAAGATGTCAGATTGCCCTGGACTACTTTAGAAAAGTCCTGTATCCTGGTAACCCTCTTGGGCCCAGACAAACAGCCAGGACACTTGGTCACAGCCCTACCTGATCCACCTTATCAGTATTTTTTCTAGATATAGTCCTCATTATGAGATGCTGTAAATTAATGTCAACTAAGATCTTCTAAACAATGTTAGCTGAGCCTCTATACCATGCTCATCACTGTACTAGGTGAAAAAGATACAGGCCCACATCCATTTTAACCATCGACTGGGAAAATGGCAGACAAACAGTTAAAAGTCCAAGCTGTAGCTTACTGGGAGAAGTGTCATTGGCAAGCATCTCAGGGACAAACTCAGGAAGTGTTAAAGAAGGACTTCAGGAAGAGGCATTATTAGATATTACATAAGAGCTCACGTTGCTAGAGAGCTGACATGATTTTCAGATGTATTTTGAAGGGGAACAGCTTTTGCAGATAGAGACTAAAGATCATTAAATACTAAAGGTGATGAGATTTCATGATCTTAGGAAAGTCTTTGGATTTTTCCAAATACTCTGGATTTTTGAGTCAGGCCAGTAGATACCCTTAGGTAGCTGATAGGGACACCACTTACAGAAAGCAAAGGGATCTGGGTGGAGGTGTCAGAACTCTCTCTAGCTGATCCATTTACGTCTTTGCAGGGTGTTTTGTCCTGTCCCTCCACCAACCCTTTGACAGACACACACACACACACATACACACACACACACACACACACACACACCCTTCTTCTCCTAATACATCAAGTAAACTGACACTGGACAGGTCATTTCAGGAGAGGCTGATCCTTTCCAAGGCCATCACTTGGTGCCTGCCACTCCAGACAAGTGTGGCTAACTGGAGGCTATTCTCTGACAGCAACTGGGCAGACAAACCTGGAACCCAACATAATGTTTTCCAAAGTCCCATCCATCCACATGCCACAGACAACACCTCCCCCAACTCCCTCCCGGAAGTTTGAAAAAAAAAAAAAAAAGAAAGAAAAAAGAGCTTCTAGTGTAGAGGAAGGAATTCAGTGCGGGCAGTAAGGGCCACAGGGCTTTGAAAAACGTAAGGAGGAGAATTCACAAGAGCCCTTCTAAGACCCCATCTAATAAAAGATAACATGGAGCAGAGAAAGTTAATTTTTTGGGAGTCTGTGCAGAGGGACCAGTGAACAGATGTGACAACCTTAGAATCAAATCCTGTTTGCCTGAAAGCCTTTTTACTACTGATGCATAATAAATAAAGTATCAGGCCCGCCCAGGACTTGCTTCAAAGCTATGGCTGTTTGCAATGCTGCTGGCTGGGACCTAGGGAGGCTGTCATGTTTTACCATGGCTTCCACCGGACGGTTTTGTTTGTTGTTTTTCCAGAGAGCAGGTTTGCATCTGCCCTGTTGAGCAGCTCTATGGGAGTGTGGCATTTCCACATTCTTGTGCTTGGTGCCATCCATGTAACAGAAAAATGTCAGAGCAGCAAACTACATCTGCTTGTCTACATGAAGACAGACAGGACAGAGGGCACTTGGCTTGGTCACCTCTGCAATTGCAGAGAACTCTGTTGGTCAGCTGTGTCCCCAGCCCTGGCCCCTCACTTTGAGATAGAGTCCAAGTTGTCTTGGCTGACTTCGAACTGACTCTCTATTCTAGACAAGCGTTAAACTCTCTTCTTCCTTTAGCTTTCCAATTACTCAGGAATGCAGATGTGTACCAACAGGCCTGGTACGGTTTTGAGCATTAGGGAAAGAGACCTCAATACCATACTGTTGATTTCCTTTGCACTTGTTTGGACAGGGCAATGCATTCCACAGGGAGGCATAGATTGGCAAAACTGGAATGAAACGAGTCAAGAAGACATATAGAGACCAAAGGGTAGCTTTGTGCAGTCATTTCTCTCCTTTCACCTTTATGTGGGAACCGGGGATTGGACTGCATCGGGTTTATGCTGTGAGTACCTTTATCTGTTGAGTCATCTTGCTAGGCTTAAAACGTTGAAAAATCTATCCAACATTTTCCAACACTGAAGCTCTGACTTGTGTGTTCAACTTAGAAAAACTGTCACATATATTTTGTTTGGTAGAGGACAAATGTTTGCAGAAAACCTGTTAGTGGTTATGCAACCAAATGCTGACCTTGGTCACTTGAACTAGAAGGGTCAGAAACAAGGGCTTGCGAATCCTGTTCACTCTGTGGTACACGTGTTGGCTTTGTGAACTGCTAAACGTGCTTCAAGTGAAAAGCTTACTGATGTCACCGCACTCCTTAGGTTGCAGAAGAAGACAAGGAAGAGAGTGAAGAGGAACTAATCTTCACTGAGAGCAACAGCGAAGTCTCCGAGGAGGTGTGTACAGAGGAGGAGGAGGAGGAGGAGGAGGAGTCTCAGGAGGAAGAAGAGGATAGCGAGGAAGAAGACAGTGAGGAAGAGACAACAGAAGCCACAAAGCACATTAATGGAACTGTAAGCTACAATAGTGTTAATACTGATAACTCTAAGCCAAAGACATTTAAAAGCCAAATAGAAAATATAAATTTAACCAACGGCAACAGTGGCCGACCACAGAGAAACACCGAGTCACCAGCCGCCATTCACCCTTGTGGAAATCCCACTGTTATTGAGGATGCTCTGGAAAAGATTAGAAACAATGACCCCGATACAACAGAAGTTAATCTGAACAATATAGAGAACATCACCACCCAGACCTTATCCCGATTTGCTGAAGCTCTCAAGGAGAACACAGTGGTGAAGACGTTCAGTCTGGCCAACACACACGCTGATGACGCCGCGGCGATTGCCATCGCAGACATGCTCAAGGTTAACGAGCACATTACCAGCGTAAACGTGGAGTCCAACTTCATCACTGGCAAGGGGATCCTGGCCATCATGAGAGCCCTGCAGCACAACACAGTGCTCACGGAGCTGCGCTTCCACAACCAGAGGCACATCATGGGCTCTCAGGTGGAGATGGAGATTGTCAAGCTGCTCAAAGAGAATACCACGCTGCTGAGGCTGGGCTACCATTTTGAGCTCCCAGGACCAAGAATGAGTATGACGAGTATTCTAACAAGGAATATGGATAAACAGAGGCAAAAACGCATGCAGGAGCAAAAACAGCAAGAGGGGCACGATGGAGGATCTACTCTTAGGACCAAAGTCTGGCAAAGAGGGACGCCTGGCTCTTCTCCATATGCATCTCCAAGGCAGTCTCCCTGGTCATCTCCCAAAGTCTCCAAGAAAGTCCACACTGGGAGGAGCAGACCTCCATCTCCTGTGGCCCCGCCTCCACCCCCTCCCCCTCCTCCTCTTCCTCCCCACATGCTGCCTCCTCCCCCTCCTCCCCCTGCCCCTCCACTCCCAGAGAAAAAGCTCATCACCAGAAACATTGCAGAAGTCATTAAACAACAGGAAAGTGCCCAGCGCGCCCTACAAAATGGACAGCGAAAGAAAAAAGGGAAAAAGGTTAAGAAACAACCAAACAATATCCTAAAGGAAATTAAGAATTCTCTGAGGTCAGTGCAAGAGAAGAAAATGGAAGACAGCTCCCGACCCTCTACTCCACAGAGATCAGTTCATGAGAACCTCATGGAAGCCATTCGGGGGAGCAGTATAAGACAGCTACGGAGGGTAAGTTACCCCAGGTTAGACCTTATTTATTCAATGAGGTAGCCTCCACTGATGGGTGCTATCCAAGCTGCCTCTCAGATTCTTACTAATCTTTCAAATATTTGTGTATGTGTGCAAGCATGCCACGTGTGAGCACTAGGGGGTGGGTACACTGATGGTGAGAATGAATACGTTTCCATTTGGACCAGTATACTTGTACCAACTTATTGTCTCAGCCAGGATCATTTTATGATGCTTTAACATATAAAAAAATTCAAATTTCCATAACTAAAAAAAAACAAACCAGGAAGTATTATCTGCATTCTAAAAGGATTCATCACTGGTCAGACTTTTCACCACAGAACTGCGAGTGATTTACCACCAAATTTATAATGTGGATACCACTCAGTGAGCATAATCTACATTCAAATCATTCTTAGGGAATAACAAACTTTCTAGGTGGTGGTGATGAGGACGATGATTTGCTTTAACACACGTGTCACTTCATTGAAAGGCAATTCCCTGTTTTTGTAGGTGGAAGTCCCCGAAGCTCTGAGATAGACCCATCTGTAGAAGAGGACCTGGAACTGTTTAGTGGTGTGATCCGAGGTGCATTGTGAGCTGTTTCCAAAATGCCTTCTTTAATTTGGAATATTTCCCAACTTCAAAGATAGTGTCACTCTGGAATTCCAAAGGGAATTCTAAGACGCAATGAGCATGTTTCTTCTGTAAATATGAAAATAAACTTCTTTTTTTATGTCCTAAGATTCATATGGGCAGCAAACCTCGCAAGATCTCTTTGCATCTCTGGCATCTCAGTTACTGAGCTCAAATCACTTAAAGAAATATGCTATTATTTTTGTAATCCCAATAACCTTAAAGTTCTTTTTTTCTTTTCTTTTTTTTTTTTTAAAAAGAGAAACTAATATTTTTCTGTGAGTTAATATATCTGCTGGGTATGTGTAAAAATGCTAAATATTAAAATCATTACGTTCTCACACCAAAAGGGTCCATGCCCTTAAGCATTGGCTTTCTTTCCTCACGTCCAAGAAATTCTGGCCAAATCTCCTACTAGAAGACTAAATTAAAAACATTCTGAACAGGTCGTTTGAGAGGTATGAGACAGGTTTCAGAAAAGATCTCCATGTGACCATTTCACGGATTCAATGACATGCAAATCAGATGGCAGCAGGGGATCCTGTGTTTTCCTAAGTCTAATAGACAGCCATAAGCCAGTCTAATCACAGTATCAATCAACGGTTTCTGGAAAGGATAAACGGGTGGGGGAGGGATGCTAGAAAGTTTTGTAGTTGGAACAGATGTATGTGCAGGAGATGATGGAAGGTAAAGATGAAGTTATCCTGGTACAGGTGCTGAAGAACTTGTAGCTCTCCCCTGGGACTCTCCTTGAACATCTATCTATCTATCTATCTATCTATCTATCTATCTATCTATCTATCTATAATCCTTACATTCCCCCGGCTCACCATTTGTTTATTTATTTATTTATTATTTATTTATAATCCTTACATTCCCCTGGTTCTCCCTCCTAGCCTTTGCTTTCCCCATCCCTTGATCTCTTCCATTCTTTCCCCTCTCCTCTCCCTATTCTCTCTTCCTTCATTTCTTTTCTTTACTTGCCCTAGGCAAATCTGAGTGATGCTAACATCCACAAAAGTACATGTGGGCTGTGTACTCACAATTCCAACTACAATCCTGCCTTTTCCCCTGTCATTCAGGAGCCATCTGAATTCGAGAGAAACAAACATGCTTTCCAGATCTCCATCCCTCCATTCTCCTGATCCTCTGAATTAAATCCAAATCCTGGAGTCACTCATGTCCTGCAGGTTCTATGCGACATCCAGTCAATAATGTTCTGCCTCGTGACCAGAGCTTTTAATTCTTTTCAACCACAGGGCTCATGTTTTGCTTAAATAAAAAAAAAATCTCTAGTATTTCCCAGGATTATTTCCTCTGTTGAACCCATCTCTTCTTGGTAAGGACACCTGGAATCAAAGTAGATTCCAGAGGAGTAAGTCAGTGCCCAGGATTCCCATCAGGAGGCAGTCAACGAGGGTTATTTTCTGAGCCAAGTCATTTCGGGGACATTTCACGGCATTAAGAGGTGCGATTCCCATCTGAGAGGTGAGAAGTGAAGGAGCAGACTTAGCATGTGAAGCTGGTCACCACCGACTGACTGCAGAGCCTAGGCTCTTGGCCATTACTCCTCATTGTTACCACCCAGATGCCAGCTAGTCTCCTGATGGCCCTCACTCCCACTCAGTGTAAGTTGCCGCCTCCCGTGGGGGTGTCTTCACTATTTTCATCCTTTCCATTAGTGTGCAAAATTATGTTTTATTTAGGGTTAGAGGTGTATGTACCTTTGTATATAAAACTCCAGAACAGAAAACTAGACCCTCCTTTTTCCTGATCTTTGCTTGCAGAGACAGGCTGTAGTTAAGGGGAGGAGTGAGAGAGAAGAGGCAGAGGAGGAGAAGGTCCTGACGAACCACTTAATTAGTAAGACCACACAGGGCTTCCCGAAGGAGGAGGGAGCATCTGGTAGTGCTTGTGTTAGCAGAAAATGCTTACCTTGTGGAGGATGGGTAAGTCTTCTCCCGAGAAGCAAGTGCCTAGAAGACAAGTTTCCTCTTTGCATTGTCTTGCTGGATCTTTGTGAACCTTAGGATGACAAAACGACTTCCGAGGCTTATCACAAAAGTGGAATATAGATAAGGACCCTCACAGCTCACCAAACAGTATATTGAAAAGTTCAGAATAAAGGCAAGTATGCTATAGTCAGGTATCCAGCGAGCACATTAATTATTACAGAGCAACAGGCGGAGAACACATCCTACCAGGGTCCATCCAGTACAGCAAAAAGACAGGGCACCCTGACAGTCATCATTCAACAGCCTGAAAACTCACAGAGCCAGTGTGAAAACTAATTAGTTCATCTTCTATAAAAAGTATTGAGCTCACCGAAAGACTGCCCACGATCAGATAAAGCATTTAGATGGTGATTTATATGTGCTCCTTGGTCTCTGAAAACAAAACAAAACAAAACAAAACAAAACAAAACAAAAAAAACCAACCCACCTCATCCTGATTTGAAACAGGGCCAAAACACCAAGTCTCACGCTACTGCTCCCAGGCAGTGTTCCATGGCTGAAGGTGTTTAATAATTCTGTGTCAGCAAGATCTTGACTTATCGCCTGCCCTGAGATACTTACCAAGGAGTGAGAAAAGGCAGGAGGAACACTACACCATGTATACACAGAGATGCTTCAAAGACCAGAGTAAATCAGTTCTTGTAAAGATTTCCTAACAACTTTTTTAAAATAAATAAACCTCTTGTGTGCACGTGCCTGCATACACAAACACACACACACACACACAAACACACACAAACACACACACACAAATACAGGGAAAGTCGGTCAGTAAAGTTAACAATCCATTTCTTCTGTGAGGGTCTTAAGGCAGACTTTTTGTTTTTGTTAACCACCGAATAACGATATAAAATGCTAAGAATTGCTCTGAAACTCAGAACATTGCCACTGCCATCAATGCTAGCTTCTACAAGCACTTTCCAGGAGCTTAGTACATATCCAGACATTCTCCCAAGCACTGGAGTTAGGAACCAAGGATCCAGAAGCTGGATCTCTCAGCATTTCTCATACACTGAGCACACAAGTACCCAATGGTTAAAAGCATGTGCTGTGCTGAGAATATCTCTGAGCCCGAAGCATCCTCTACATGAAAGCTGTGGGATTCCCAAGGGCATCAGCCCTTTCAGGACGGTCAGGCCCTTCTTTAACTGACAAATTGTTCAAAAACAGGCACTTGTCAGTGAGCCGCATTTTATCACAGACTCTTTACCTGCAGCAGACCTGGATGAAGGAGAGCTGCTTAGACAAGATGATAATTTGGATTTTTGAATACATGTTACCAGGCTTTAAACAAAAAAGCAATCAAGCAAACAAACAAACAAAAACCCCCAAAATTTGATGATGGGAGATGACATTTCAGTGTGAGGGTGGTACAGAAAGTGGCCAGATATCAAGATTTAATGTTATTCTGTAAAACAACAATTTGATTTAAAGTCAGCGTTTAAGTGGATTTTTTTTTTTCCCACTTAAACTTTTCAGGGCTGGGAATGTGGTTTGGCACTTAGAGCCTGCAGCATAAAAAGCCTGGTGTGGTCATCCCAGCACTGAGAGTGGGACACAAGATCCTGGAGGCTTGCCCGGCCAGCCATACCAGCTGAAGCAGCACGTCCCAGGTCCCAGTCCGTTTTATAACAGCCATGGGGATGCACCACTGATGCCCAGAGCAAAACCCTCATCAACTGGGTTGTCCATGAGCAAATAGCTTTGAGCTCCTTGTAGTATATTGGCGCCTCACAGTGAAGGTTAACATTGTGGATTGCTACAAAAAGGGGGCACAGCCAAGTCTTGGCACACTGTGTATGAACTGAAAACAGGTTAGTTGTGTTCAGTTCACAAACTCAAAGTTGCTATGCAGGTGGATAAAGGATAATGGTTAAAATCTGAGGATATAGGACTGGTCTTTGCCCCAATCAGGATAAAAATCTATTGACGGCCATTAAGTTTTCCCGAGAGTAGCACGAGGGAGCAGCCAGGTGAGCATCTCTGTGCACACATTTCAGGGAATCCACCCTGTTCCCATGTGGAGTCTGTGGCAATGGTTGGGTTACAGTGTTGGTGCTGTGTAGGCTCCACTAGTAGAGAAGACAAAGGCCAGTCCTTACAACTGGAAAATGAAAACCTTGTTCTCAAAAGAAGCCATCCTGAGGTAAGCTACCTTATGTTAAAAGCCTTATGTTTTGAGATCATTAAGCAAATAAATTTGCACCTATGACTTTTGAGACTGGCTCTCCTGCACTGGATTTTAGACGACTTTGTTCCCAAATGAAACTCTGTAATTAGCTTTGGGTAAATTACCCCCATGGGAATGTTTGCTAACATAAACACTTTTGAGTCATAGAATTAAATTTTAAAAATGAGGCTCCCAATTGAATAGCATTCCAATCCACTCTCATCAGAGTAAGCCGTCATTGGCACGAGTACTAAACTTCTCTTCCTGAATGAAATCTGATGACCCATTACTCACTGTTACATAAACAGCAACTAATGGTCTAGAGTCACTTTAGGTTACAATTTAGCAAGTTGTCTTTTGAAAGTTTATCACAGAATAATCCTCATCCAAAATAGGGTTTAGAATGCCATTACCCAAGATTAAAAAGCAGTAATAATAATAATAATGATGATGAAATTAAAGAGAGCAGAAAATTCAACTAGCAGTCCTTTCCTTGACCCAGATGGAGAGTTAGCGGATAAATTACACTAAAAGAGAAAAGTCAGAGGAAAATCAAATTTGTTTATACCTATTTATGAATGTCGTCTAGAAGTTACTTTAGCCTTCTCTGGCTTCTGCCTTTTCAACACATTCCCAGCTGAGAGATGTTCAGGCTGCAGACCAGTGGACAGCAGAAAATATCACTTCAGGGGAATTGAGGCAATTATCAACATTACTTCTCTGAATGCTGCAAAAAACTCCGGTGACTCTTCAGACACCTAGAGAACCTGACCGCAATCTTAAGCTGTCAGAACTCGAGACAAATTAAGTCATTTTCCGTTAGAGTGTCCCTAGTAAAAATTGCCTTTGATCAATCAATCAATCAATCAATCAACCAATCAATAACAAAAAGAACCTTACAAGCCCCAAACCAAAATCAAATTAAATAATTGTTGGCTGAAACAGATGAAACCAAACCTCTGTAAAAACTGGCATTTAGTTGCTAAAAATTATCAAATTGGTAAGAAATTCTTAAGATAAACTGTCGCGGCTTATTTTAAATTCACAGGAAGGACCCTGAGGTAATTCCAAATATATTCTTATGCAATTCTTATATAACTTATTGTTTGGCATTTGAAATTACTCAAACATGAGTTACCTAATCTGGTGTTGCAAATGGAGAAATGTTTTAACTGTGATAGATGAGAGAATGGGGTCAGGGATGATCGGATCAAAGACAAAAGTATTTAAAAATAATAATTACAAAAATAAACAATCCATTCATTCTAATAACCTGAGCCATCCTAACCTTCAAACTTCTTTCCGTTTGCTGTTCTAGGCTGTTGGTTTCGCTTTCTGTTGCATTTTATTTGTTTTGAAAACAAAACATGATAGCAGCCGGGCATGGTGGTGCATGCCTTTAATCCCAGCACTCGAGAGGCAGGCGGATTTCTGAGTTCGAGGCCAGTCTGGTCTACAAAGTGAGTGCCAGGACAGGACAGCCAGAGCTATACAGAGAAACCCTGTCTCGGAAAAAAAAAAAAAAATGATAGCAATTCCCTCAGGTTATTTTTTTTTTTCTTTTTTCCTTTCTTTACGGAAACAGGAATACCCCCAAAGCTTCTACATCTAAAGACTGGTGATGTTTCCATTCCTTCCCTGGATCACTGGTGATAGCTAAGGTCACTTGTGCCGCGGTACTGGTGCAGTCGAGACGCAGCTTTGCACTGATTACTTACCTTCTGCTAGTTTCATTATTATGGCTGAAAAGATAGGCCACCTCAAGGATGCTAAGAGAACAATCTACACCAGGAATTATTTCTGCTAAGGTGAAACTAACACACTGATGTATATCTAATATTTAGTGTCAATCATCTGGTTCGCACTTCACTAATGAGTGTCTTTCTGTTGCTCTTTTTTTGATCATGAGCACACGTCCAATCCTGGGTCAAGGTAATTTACTAAATTCCTAAAACTTGCTAAGAGTCAGAGCTATTTTAAAAAGGTTCCTCAGTAGTCGGTGTGGTAGTACATGCCTTTAATCCCGGCATTTGGGAGGTAGAAGCTGGAGATCTCTGAATTCAAGGGCAGCCTAATCTACATTAGTTGTAGGGCAGCCACAGCTATGTGGAGACCTAGACTCAACACCCTCACTCTCAAAAATGTTCCCCTGCTGTGGGATTAGTATTAAATATGGTCATATGACTTTGACCTATTATCGTGAGCTTATAGAGCACGAGCTCTCAACCTGTGGGTTGCGACCCTTTGGCGTGGCAAATGACCCCTTTATGGGTGTTGCATATCAAATATTTATGATTCATTAACTGTATCAAACTTATAGTTATTAAGTAGCAACACAATAATTTTATAGTTGGGGGTCATCACAACATGAAAACTGTATTTAAAGGGTCACAGCATAAGGAAGGTTGAGAATCACTATTATAGAGGTTAGTTCATGGACCGAGAGTTTATTCTGGTGTTTACTTTCAGTTTATAATAACAGTGACTACTTCTAATGGCTTGCTTACTGTAAGTCAAATGTGTATTCAAGCACATTTGTCTTTGGTTTTAAAAAATATTCAGACACTTGGGAAGTTATGAAGACATGCCTATTTTTCCCTACTAAATTAACAAGTCACCATGTTATAAAGGGATAAAGGGGGAAAATGGAATAGGAAGGATGGATGGGTAGGAAGTAGGAGGGGAGTGTAGAGAAAATATGGGGAGGGGTAACAACACTAAAGGCCTTCAGAGAAAGCCATTTGGAAACCTACCTCTGGAGAAGCTTCCTAAAATACACATATATAGAAGTAATTTAAATGGAGTAAAGTGGGGGACAGTACCCCAAGTAGGTACCACATGCTGCCCTAAACCAAAAGCCAACCAATGTTGGCTAATGGGGTTCCATAAACCTCTAAACATAATCAGTACTGCTTCCCAGCAGATACCTCCCAGTATTATCTCTTTGACCCCATTGGTTTCTTTCAACATGACATAGAAGGCATGTGTTACTTCCTGGTTCCTTCTCTAATAAACTAGAAGTGCATGCAATCAAATTAGAATGTCCCTTCTCTCAGTAAAACTAGGACATTGGGTTTAAATGTCCATGTTGTTCCTGGGCTCCTTGGAAGAACTCCCAGTCTTTGACAGCGCCTCTGTTGATTAAAAATTATTAAGATACTCACTCTGCAAACTACTTTTCTTTCAGGTAGGTTTAAGAGTTTATAGAATACTTATGTCTAAGTAGAAACATTGCCTACTAAGGCCCACTAATGATTTGGATGTACACTCAAAAGCTCAACCTCATTTCAACTCCTAAGTACCTTGTGATGACTAAATGTCTGGGCAATGTAGGGTGACTGTCATCACTGAGCCAAAACACCAGCACATGTTCCAGGCAATGGCTGACGCTTCCAGTTTTTTCTGGGCAGATCCTAGTGGCTTCAATCAGCACTCAGATGAAGTGAAATTTGTAGCCACAAACCTATACAAATCAAGAGTATGTGCTCCCTCAATCTGTAATGAGCTGCTTACCAAATCTTTCTCTAATGTCTTCTCAATTTAAATCTCTTTAAAAAATATTTTTCTTTTATGTGTTCATTGTTTTGGTTATGTGTGTCTGTGTACATGACAGTCTGGTGCCCGAGGAGGCCAATAGAGTTTGTGGGATCCCTTAGAACTGGAGTTACAGACAGTTGTGAGCCTCTATGTGGGTGCAGGGTACTGAACCTGAGGCCTCTGGAAGAGCCAGTGCTCTAAACCTCTGTTGTCTCTCCAACCTCGAGCAATTTTTCTTTTCTTTTTTTAAAAGCCTGTATAAAATGACAAGAGATAATGAGAGAAAACTCTACTGTAGAATGGAGATGTTTGTCAAGCAATGTACAACTTCTCAAGCTTTTCTATAGAGGATTCCCTGTTAGACAGTTCCTTATGGATATATTGTAGTAAGATATAGTTATCCTGTTCCTAAAGGGGTCACTGTAGGACTCTTCGTCTAGATATATGTAACAGGACAGGATACTTCTAAGTCATACTACTCTTACAACAGTTCTCTTAACAGTTTAATATATTAAGTGTTCACATTTGTACCACAAAAACATTTTCATAGAACAAAGTTCTTGAAAGATGTACTGTCACATTCTGTACTCTGAACTGCAGTACAGCTTCACCTTCATACTCCAACCTGGGCTAGGGTCGATGGAACAAAATATCACACTTCCCAAAAACTAAGCTTCCGATTTAAATGAGCTAACATGGTCTATAATACTGCCTACTAAAAACTAGGCCGCGCATGAACCACTATCAAATTCCTAGTATCATTCCATCTGGAAGACTTCAACATTTTTGGTTTGAAAGAGTCCCACCAGTGTGAGCTTGAACTGTGAATGTTCTATGTAGAAGCACTGTATCACAATGACTTCACAATAGGTGCTGAACTGCCACCAGGTTTCCCAGAATTCTTTTACTCAGCGGTTTTACTTAATGACACACTCTCCTCTCAGGACATGTAGTGCTGGAACCTCAAACATTACCTGGCACTTCTGTGCACTCTTGGCTAGACAATTAAAAATTTCATTTTAACATCTTCATAAACAAATGACACACACTATTTTACACTATTTGGGTCAAATTAATTTTATTATGTCCATGATGAATTGCCACCAGTGCAACATCTTATTTACTATACATTTCAAAAAAATTCACATACTAAACAAAATTTCAGTTGATAAATGGAATTGAATGATTGAAAATCTTTATGAATTTCATAATACAATATGTGGCTAGCTGAAATTGTCTATCACATAGCATTTAGATATAAAAGGCCTCATGCTAGTTTGTTAAACGCAAAGGCTACCAGACAAGCACATAGCTGGATGTATCCGTCAGGCTTCCAGATGACGCACAGGAATAAATAGTGCCACCCACAGTGCAAGACGGAAGAGGACGGAGCTGTACAACTGACACCTTATTCAGAGTGGATCAGCCTGGACTGAACCCCACAACTGGGATTTAGATTTTACACAAAAATAAAAAGCGAACAAAAGCAAAATCCATTTCTGTATGAAAAAGAATAACTCAATTTTACCTTTGGCAAATAATATACCCCCATGTATATGCAACTCAAAGAACTCAGAGTCTCCCCAGACAACTTCTAGTCAAATATCAAATTAGCTGGAAAAATCCCAAACTTCTTGGCCAAAAGGTAAGGGACATCAGAATTGTCATTATCTCAAAGACATTTTTAGGCATGAAAATGTTTTCTCCACATCAAAAAGAAAAATAAGAAAGTCCAATGCTATTTATTTAAAGTTATTTTGACCTCCTAATTGTATGGGTAGTAGGTGTCCAGCCTCATCCGCACCAGTCTCACAGAGCTCAAGCCACATGAAAATGACAGGAAGCAGAAAAAAGTTCCTAGCAGCAGAGAGCACTGTTTTTACAGAAAACACAAAGTTGAGAATCTTTCCCATGTGCTTTAGTTACTCTTGCAAGGAGGGTAACACTCTTTGAATAACTTAACTATCTTACTGCACCACTTAACTGCTTTTGGCGACTAAACCTTTTAAATTATTCCTGACAATAATGGTCTCTAGAGGTTATGTGATAAACTGGTTAAAATTCAAACCATATCTCACAGGTCCAGCCTGTCAAGATCATGTCAATACTAGATTTTGGTCGATATAGTTCTAAATAGCATAATTTTTAGTTGGGTATTGTGACTATAATGAATACAATTGAAGCTACATTCTGCATACAACTCAATGTGAGAAAAATATGTCTGCACTTAAATCAGATAATCGTCTACCTAAAATGTATTTAAAGTAGGTAAGATAATTATCACTGTAAATATGAAACAGCCACCTTTAGGCGGTTAGTGTACTGTAAAGAGGCAAGGAAACCCTAATTTTAACACACCACGTAGTATGCGTAACAACTGCGCAGGCTCTGAAGTTTTATTTTAAAAAAAACTATCAAATCAGTTATGTACTCTAAGAAATTTGCCATTGGGATGATCAATCTTTTAAGAAAAATGTAACTCTACACGTGGTACTTGACAAAAACCTGGAGAAGCCATCAAAGTAAAAACAGAGTATATGCAAGGGTTAGCATTTGTGCATACTTTTGCCAAAATCTCTGACTCTTACAGTTGGTACTTCTGAATATAGCAATGCAGAGTGCAAAACTCAAAGATTCCATTTCAGCCCTGTTCTGATACCACTCGAGTCAGACATGAGCATGACAGTTGTTTATGATGCAAGAAGCTACCTCCAAAAATGCTACCTCAAACTATTTTGCGGTGTGATAACAAGCGTCTAACTCTTTGCTAAAAAAGAACCTGTCACATTTGCCACAGCATAAAAGTCACCTTGGTCATGGACAGGCACGTGAGGACTCATCAGGGTTCCTGCCTTCGGATGCCACTGCTTACTGCAGTACTGCAAGAGAGGTGTGCTACTGTCTCTCTTCAGTAGCATCTCTGTAGTGATTTTAAGCAACACATAATACTAGAATTTGAAAAACTACCTTAGTGTAGTGGTGTCTAGAGAATTGTGCAATGTATCAGCTTCAACATTCATATGTGGCATCATATTCAAAATGAAGGGGCTAAAGAAACTAAAGTTTACATCACTTGAAAAAGAATGTAGTGCTATACTAAATTTTATTAAGAAAATTTAGGTACAGAAAAAGTAGGGTATGAAAATAGTGTTCTCCTTCTGGCATTCTAACTAAATTACATTAAGGTTTGTGTCAGTCTCACACATAATTAAACTCCCTTGTTGATGGAATGAAAATATTCACAAATCACGTGAGCATCCTGATGTAAACTTGCACACAGCAACAAGGAGTAGCTTTATATAGGATTATAACAAACCTTTACAGATTAAATGAGGTATTGCACAGATTAATTTAAAAAAAAAAAGCAAAAAAGGCAACAAAAATATACAGCAAATTGGTAGAACATTTACATGATAATTTTACAGATCAATAGACAGGAAGTAGTGTTTAGTATTTCACCTTAAAAATATATATATAATATATAGATCAGTCTTCCCACTCATCATCATCCTCAAAATCTTCTTCATCATCATCATCTTCATCTTCATCTAAAAATAAACCCAAAACCAGGAGTTAAGCATGATAAATAATTCTCAAGTCATTTTTCCAACTACCCGACTCCTAACACAAACATTTAATTTCTAGAATCTAGTTACTAAGAAGACTTAAAATTGATCGAATAAAATCAATCTACAGACTATGGATAGGATCGAAGATGAAGACAGGAGATTCACTATTTGGGTTTTAGCCCCTCATTACCTACGGGAAAAAGATTTCAACCAGTGTGTTTTCAATGAGTCAAATGAAACTTGGGTTGGTTTTCTGAATTCAGTTCACACAGTAATTTGCAAACCTAGAATTTTGTCCTCTTCCCACAATCTGCTTTTCTTCCTTGATTCTAGTTACCCCATTTTAGTGACATCATCATCCTTTCAGGTGAATAGGCATATGAGCTGTTAATAATTCTTTTTTCCTCTCCCTCCATCAAGTGTCCTCCTTTTTACCACAGTCCACAGCTACTATCAGTTACTACAGTCCACAGCTACTATCAGTTACCACAGCCCACACCTACTATCAGTTTTGTGTTTTTGGCTCAGTTACTGCTGTTTTCCAGTTCATTCAACTCAGAGCAGGTGGAGGGAAACTTAAGCCTCCATGGCTGGCTGCTGCCATCTGCACTCACTCCCAGCTCTCTCTGAAGCATCACACATGACTTGCCCAGCCCTCCTGCCCGCCTCCTCCCAGCCTTCCACTCACCATTTCTCCCTCTCTGTCCCCTACCCTCATGCACTTTCCCTCCATATTTCATCACTAGAAGCACTACTTTCCTCTCTCTCTCTTATCATTCAGATCGCACTCAGAACCACCCCTCAAAAGAGGCCTTTCCTGACCACCCTGTGTGATCCTCCCCAGAATCATGGTCTTCTCCATTTCCCCTTCCTCATAATTCTACTACCTCGGTTTCTTAAGACTGTCTTCATACTTGAATACAAGCTCCACGACAGGGAAGACTTGGTCTGCTATGTATCGGAGGGTCCTGAACAGCAGGAGTACTGTAGAGGTGTTCAGTCATTATCCTCTAAATGAATGCAGATTTTGATGGCATCCAATTTTTCATATCTATACCTCATAAAACTTATGAAGGCCAAGTTTGTAAGAGATGATATTAAAACAATACAGAGCCAGTACCACGGGTATGATACTATGGATGTGAGCTAGATAAAAACAGAGTATCTTCTGTTTCCCATAAGACAAATTTCTTAGTATCATAACCTGAAAAGTAACAGAAGTTAGAGAAAAGCAAAAGAAGTCAATCTCAACCTCATTTCTGCAATATTCTGAAAATTCAATATTCCGAAAATATTCGCTCTTCTCCAGCATTCCATGTTTTTGCTTGTTTGTTTTTTTCAAAACAGGGTTTCTGTGTAGCCCCAGCTGCCCTAGAACAGACTGTAGACCAGGCTGGCCTCAAACTCAGAGATTCATCTGACCCTTCCTTCTAAGTACTAGGATTAATGATGTGTGTGACCACAGCCTGGCTCATTCCATGTTTTAAATTAAGGTCTTTTTTATCTAGGTTTACCTGATTGTTGTTCAGAATGAATGAAAAACAGTTTAATTGTATTCTTCAGCAGGTGGGGACCCAATTTGCCAGCATCTTTATTCAGCAGTTGTCCTTTTCCACAGAGTATTTTCCTTCGTCACTGTGTTTCTCTCTGGAGTCCTCCTTCACTTCCTATCGGCCTGAGTATCTCTCTGTACCAGTACCACACTGTCTTTGTCATTATAGAGGGCATTTTCAGAATATTGCAGAAATGAGATTGAGAAATCTCGTTTAGTGGCTGCTTGTCAACGATTCCATTGGCATTTCCCAGTATAGGAAATGAATTCATGACTTTTTACACAGTCTTTCTTCTAGTTTATGGATGGCTATGGTGTCCTGGTATCTACTAAAATTTAGGCAGACCAGTCATTGAGGAAACAATATGATTAAATATGCTGTAAACTCAGACCTACACAGTTAGTAGACAAAACGGTCACAAAGAAAATGATAAACAGAAATTATGGGCCTTTTTTGTTTCTATCCTATAAAAGCCCTCCCGCTTACTACCGTGGCGATCATGGGAACATACCTGAGGAATGAATGGCTTTGCTCCTTTTCTGCATCACTTCCATCAGCGCACCCACAATTCCTGAAGTGGGTGCGGGTGTTGGTGGTGTGGACTCTTGGCCATCAGACACCTTGGAGAAGAAAATAATTAAACTCAATTATAAATATTTAGAAAAGATTCTGTGTGGGTCTGGGGAGATGGCTCAGAGGGCAGAGTACTTGTCATATAAGCATTCGGACCTCCTGTGGCACACATACAGCAAGGTAAGATAGCTTATCTGTAATTGAAATATAAGGTGGGAAGTGTTCTGAACCTTTAAAAGATGATGAAATGACCTTATTTTCTCTAAGTCAGAAAATCTAAACTTATACATCATCACTATTGTGAATTTTAAAGTTGGAACCTCTTTCAATTTTCTGTAGAGTCTGATTGTTTTTATTATTTTTAATTTCAAAGTATAAAAATTTAGTGTATACTTTCATTTTCATACAGTTACTAGTGTTGAGTTACCAAAATGACTGCACTTGCTTCCCAACAGGGTTATTATGAACTCCCCTTGTTTAGTAGGTAGTTTCTTTTATTTAAAGTCTAGAACAACGAATTGCAAACCAACTGTAAGATTCCATCTACATGAAATTTAGAATTAGACAAAGTTAGCTCAAAGCTATCATATCAGTGACTGTTGTAAGCATAAGGTATCTTTCTATGGTAACTAATATTTTATATGCTTATGTTAAATATGGATTATACAACTACAGATATTAATCTAAAATATGTACCTTACTTTGTATACAGACAAACATTGTAAAAATTATAAAAGGTAAAAGAGTAAGCCTGTAATATAGACACCTTATAATGAGTTGTGGTAAAAGCCCATAGTACCAAAAACAAACAAACAAACAAACAAACAAACAAACAAACAAACAAACAAAATAAAAAGGTCACGTTACTTACAGATTTCAATTGAATGCCCTGTCGTATCTGGTCTAAGAGTGCATCCCTTCCTGAGCAGGACACAGGCCGACTGTTCTGTTCCACTTTTTTCAGCTGAGCACCCTCTCTAATTTGATCCAAAAGAGCTGCTTTGTTTCCTGAAGGAGCTGGAACTTGATGGTCACCATCAGAAGGCAGGCCAGGGGGAGGTGGTGGCCCTGGTGGAGGCGGAGGTGGTGGAGGAGGTGGTGGTGCTGTGGACCCTGCCATAGACAGAGGTGGAGGTGGTGGTGGGCCTGAAGGTGCTGAAGAGGGCAGCGCTGGTGGTGGAGGAGGGTACATCCTGTTTGGAGGGGGTGGAGGAACAACAACACCAGGCCTAGAAGGAGGTGGAGGAGGAGGTGCAGCAGTAGGAGCTCTTGAAGGTGGGGGAGGAGGAGCCCCCCTTCCACGGGCAGGAGGGGGAGGAGGACCTGAGCTATGAGGAGGGGGAGGAGGAGGGGGAGGTCCTCCTCTTGAGGGCGGAGGTGGTGGTGGTGCTGAAATAAGAGCAGAGAAAAAAATGAAAGCATAAACATTTAATAAAGCAACTTACTTTAATATCCACGGCTGGAGAGAGCTCAGCAGTAATTAGCTGTGTTTGTCCTTGCAAAGGTGTCCAGTTGAGTCCCCAGCACCTACATCTAACAGCTCACAACTGCCTGTAACTCCAGTTCTAGTGGTTCTGATGTTTTTCCAGACTCTGCAGGAGCCCATATATGCACAGCTGTGCATGGCATTGCACACAGCATGGAATTGTACAACAAAATGATAGGGCTAGTTGGTAAAACTTTGCTTAGCATGCCCTATGGTTGATCCCCAGCAAACACACATGTACACACATACACATTTAAGAAAATATACTTTTTTTAAACTTTTAAACTTTATATAATTATGTAATTAAATACAGTATGTAATTAAATTTTACATTGATAGTAATTAATGCCATTTTCATAGTAATTAATGATAACTTTCCCTTTAGAATTAAATATTTAGATTCTGCATAAATTTTAAATACAAACTTTATAGTATGGCAAAATTTATTAACATCAATCAGAGTTAACCCAAACATAACACTTTCTTTCAAGACACAGTTTCATTATCTAATTTACATATATCCTTTTACTATAATATAGTGTTTAATATTACCAAAACCTGGTCATCAACTCTAGACATGGTATTATCAGAGGGTGGTTATTTGGTTAAATGTTCAATTACTTATTTAGATCTGAATTATTAAGAAACATTTTTATAGGGCTGGTGAGATGGCTCAGCGGGTAAGAGCACCCGACTGCTCTTCCGAAGGTGATGAGTTCGGATCCCAGCATCCACATGGTGGCTCACAACCATCCGTAACGAGATCTGGTTTCCTCTTCTGGAGTGTCTGAGGACAGCTACAGTGTACTTACATATAATAAATAAAATAAATCTTAAAAAAAAAGAAACATTTTTATAAACTATAAAATTATATTGCAATTATTAATAAAAAAATTATTACTACCCCAGTAGTTATATTTCTATTCTTTGTCTACTTAAGTGAAGATGTAAGATATATTAGGAAAACAAATCCAAAGGTACAGTAATATCAAAATATTGGAAGTGAATAAATCCTTTAAGGATTCAATGTTGTATTTCTAGAGACATGATTTTACCAATGACATATACAAATCAATATAGCATTAAGCATTATATCAGTTCTCCATTCATTTAAAATCTGATCAGAGAAACTGACTTTTTGGGGTACAGAGATCTTGGGACCCATAATAACAATATATTTAGCTCTATAAGGTGTACACATTACTGAGTAACATTATTTAACCTAAGTTACTGGCATTTCCCTTAGTACAATGCTACAAGAGGAAAGGAGCCCTCACAGAGCAGGCACTTCTATTTCCTTATTTCCTTCCTTCCTTAAAAAATATATATTTATTGTTTTATGTATATGAGTGTTCTGCCTGCATGAATACTGTCTGCCATGAGTGCGCATGGATGCCAGAAGAGCGTGTCAGATTCCCTGGAAGTGGAGTTAGAGCTGTGAGCTGTCATGAGGGTAGTAGGAATCAAGCCTAAGTCTTCTAGATGAGCAGCCAGTGCTCTTACCGACTGAGCCATCTCTCTAAGCCCCAGCACTTCTGTTGTCTTAAGTGACAGAAAGCTTCACTGCATTTTTAAAAATAATCTATTACCAATCCTTACTTTTCATTATTTGTATTCTATCTATTACAAACAAACCCTATAACAGGGACAAATGTGACAGAATAAACACTGAAGAGTAATGACACCCTGTTAGGACACTTAGATGTACCAAGATGCTGGCCAAGCAGCCACCAGTGTGAGGGACTTTTAAGTGTTCACAAACACCAGAAAGAAAATGAAAACTGGTATTTTCAAATTAAAAAAAAAAAGTAACAAAGACACGAAAGTTACAAAAAAGTATGCTTCTAATATATGCATATAAATATATAATATATAATACATACATAAATATAAACAAATACTCTTAGTTAATCTACAAGAATACTGAATCTTATAGAAGAAAAATACCTTTGTGTTTATGGCACATAAAAAGGCTGATGTATTTGAAAACTATTATTTCAGACCAACATCAGTGTAATTAATAATACCAGTAGATAATCATGTATTAATTCTTATGTAATTTTCTATATACAATTCTTCTGCTTATAAGCAGAAAATACTAAAGTCATATAGTATTACACAATTCATAAAACATTTAGGAACTGATGCCATGTTATCTCATAAAAATAACAGACAAATGTTATCTAGGTGAAAATTTATGGGAATACTGTCAAGTGCTTAAGTGGATATATGATACTGTGCTCACTCATATTGCTCCATCCTTGTACAGAAATTGTAATCCAGTAACATGGCTGCTCTGGCAAGGGATCACATCCAAAGACCTTCTAGGTCTAAGTGATCTGGCTAGAATGCGGACACACCTCTAGTACGCACATGCAATTCCTAACAATGAAAGTAAGGCTAGTTTATAGAAGGAAGTAGCCATGTCTGAAAGTGTTGCCTGAAGGGCAGACAAAGTGACAATCAGAAAGAATTTGACAGAATGAGTCAGAGATAGGCTAGGCCCATCCCAATTCTCAGGAGAACAGCACAAGAAAGTAGTCTACTTGAGAGCAGCCTCTCTTGATAGAGAGGAAGGGAGGAAGAGAAAGGGAGGGAGAGAGGAGGAGGACAGATTAGTGTGCGTGGCAGTTTTACCAGGACAGTTTTACAGACAAGTTACAAAGAGAACAACTAGACACAGGTGAAGAGAGAACGAGACTGAGAATAAGAGCCAGAAGATTAGAGTGTATTGCCAAGGTAAGTAGAAGGCCAGCAGAGCAATTCAGTGAGAAGTCAAAAGAAGCCAGTTTGATCAGTCAGCTTAGAGAGGCGTGTGGGCCAGAAAAAAACTAGAAAGGGTGAGCTTAGAAGTAAGCCTCTGAGATGACAATTACATCTGGTGAATAAAAATTTCTTTTCCACATCTTCCTTTTCTAGTCAATATAAACATTTTACAGGTTATTGAAAAACGAATGTGCAAAACATTTATAAAAAATAGTATAATTAGTACCAGTAAAAACAATGTGAGTGCTGTGAGCAAGAGGTGTTTACTAATAGAGAACTTCAATAAAATAATCTAAGTTATAGACAATATTTATGCTGATTTATACAAATATATTTCTTTTTACTCCACATTATTCTTTACGCATGGGGTGATGGAGACACACATCTCTAATCCCAGCACTCAGGAGGCAGAGGCAGGCAGATTTCTTATAAGTTCAAGGCCAGCCTGGTCTACACCGGGATTTGCAGGACAGCCAGGGCTATGCAGTGATAGGGAAACCCTGTCCTTGAAATAAAACAAACAAACAAACAACCCCCCCCCCCAAACAAAACCCTTTATGCGCAAGCTCAAAACATTAGTTTTTAAAGGCAGGACATATAAATTCTAGCTACTCCAAAAAACAACACAGCAAATCATGCAAAATTCAGAGTAGTGGTCCACATACTGCTCCACATACATACCGCTCCACTGTGGTGGACCTGAAGAACAGATTGTTATAAGTTAATGGACTTAATACTTAAGGAGCTACACACAGGGATATGATGGAAATCACAAATTTGCTTGTCTTTATAAATCTAATTTTATGATTTTATAAAATAAATGAAAAAAGATTTACTAATTAAGTAGGTTAAGGCAAATTTTATTAACCTCTCCATTCTGTTTTCATACCTTTGAATACTAATTTATATATGTGCTGGCTCTAAAAAAAAAAATCATTAATTTATTTTTTTGTTCTTACTTAGGAAAAAAAAAATGTCTCTGGGCTGGAGAGACGGCTCACTGGCTAAGAGTTTGAACTGCTTTCAGGACCTCAGCTCAGTTCTTAACCCATGTTGGACAGCTTTCAACTGACTGATGAAATGCTCGTTCTCAGGGATTCAATGTCCTCTTCTCCCTTCTGCAAGTATTGCATGAATAGGCATAACCACTCCCTACCCCCACAGTACATAAACACATAATTACAAATAAAATATAAATGAAATAAAATCATTTTTTAATGTATAATAGGTTCTTGAAATATAAAAATCTTTTATCCTGACATTTGGTGACAATATGATTTTCTAAGCCTGTGATTTTTGTTTGTAGGGTAACTCAATTAAGGAACACTTTGCAAACTGTCTTTAAAATACCTGTAACAAAATTATAAGAAGACCCAGTCAGTCCAATTAGTAGAATCTATTCTTCTTTAGGCACAAAGGACATAGGATAGCAATGCAGGTGGTCTAATAATGCTGAGTGTGAATACACACTTACTAACAGAGGCAGGTAACCCTGAGCACTAGTGGATGCTGCAGAGAGAGGTCCTGAAGACCTCCCTTTACCTGGACATAACAGTCACGACTGGACAGTTGAAAAATGACTACATGTATTCACAGATGTTTTAAAATCTATACCATTTAAGGGGTAATTTGTCTGCTAGTAAGATAAATTAGCCCAATGTGAGTTTCTAGTGAACCAGCTGTGGCTATACAGCAGCAATGTGACCTCTAAGTTGTCTGCTTCCACAGTTGGCTCTAAACACTCTCAAACCTTACTGACTATGAAAGGGAAGAACACATTCAATCAAACAAGGGCCAGCAGTTAAAAAGCAGATAAGGGTAAATACCCACTTATAAATAATAGTCAGATGCAAGAACACTTG
The DNA here is from genome assembly GCA_902729485.2 of Mus minutoides. Classification (NCBI taxonomy): domain Eukaryota; kingdom Metazoa; phylum Chordata; class Mammalia; order Rodentia; family Muridae; genus Mus; species Mus minutoides. Next base: position 54,518 of record CACVCL010028882.1, on the reverse strand, counting down.
AACTGGAACTTTAGCTCAGTTACCCTATTATCAGTAAAAGAGAAGAAACTTGGTTCCAAATGTAGATGGTGTGACATGCTGACTGTGACGGCAAAGACTACCTACCATTCCCGCACCTGGCTGTCCTAAGTGCTGGGATGCACCCCAAACAAAGTTCTTTAAACTACCCAACATGAAGGCTATAAACTGTGCTCTCGGCAGCCAAGAGAAAGTATTATTTATACTCTAGCCAAAACAAAGCAAAAAAAAAAAAAAAAAAAAAAAAAGGAAAGAAAATCTGTATCAAAATAGAAAGAGTTTAGATAATTTATATTCTGAAAATATTTTTATAAGAGATTACATGGTGACTTTTACACTAATAATCACATCATTCTTTTGTTTGTTTGAAGACAAGGTCTCATGATGCAGTTATCTAGGTAGCCCTCCATGTAGAGCAGGCCAGCCTCAAAGTCAGAAATATGCCTGCTCTTCCTTCCCAGGTGCTGGGTGGTAAAGGTCATCTTCCTTTCCCTAGCTCAAGGGTTTTGTCATACCAAAATAATGAAAGATGTAGTGACACTGGGCTGAATTTGTCATCCATACATTCAAAGATTCTGCTCAAGGAGGGATGCACTGTTGTCCACCATGAAGCTAATCTTAGAAAATTTAAAAGGAAAAACCGTCAAAATAGATCAAAACTTACCTTGTCTTCGGAGTTCGTTTTTAACAGCTTCTACACCTCCTGTTTTTTCAATAAAGTCATAAATAACTTTTGATGTTTCTCTGTCTTTAAGCTGGGCCTCAGAGATCCCACACATATCAAAAAGATTCTTTAATTCTGGATCCAAATTATTTAGCTACAACAGATAAAACAACTTCTAAGTAGGCAATTGTGTTCAAAACAATCATGGCAAAACTTATAATTTACCTGTGTCCTTCTGAAGTTATTAAACTCATAGACTTTTAAAATGGTTATGTAATTTAAATGCTAACACTAAATTTTCTATTATGAAAGATAAACATGAGAGAATTTCTATTTTATTTCATCTCTCTTCCACACTATCAAAGAGGGGATTCTATTCATATTTTTATTAACTCACTCAAGACTAGATCTTGTGTTCATCTATTCCAACCTGTCCTAAGATTCGCTTTAATCGTGAATTACAGTTTGAAACTTTGAAAGCCAGCACCTCTTTGTTGTATCCCAGAGGTCCTTGATTGTATCTCAAAGATTAATCTAAGTTTAGAAACAAACTGGATTATTTTATAACTGGATACTAAGAATTTGATTGTACTTATTTTTCCAAAATTTGATATTCTTATGAGATCATTACTTAAAAAAAAAAGAAAAATCACTTTTTTCTCTATGCATTCAAAGCAGAAAATGAAGGAATACAAAAATTTTCCCTTAAAGTACTTAGCAACTATGACAGAACAATACTATGAATTCAAACCTCAGCAGCATATACAAACAGCACATTCAAATTCTAACATGTAATATTTAAAAAACTATAAATAAAAAACTCCAAGGATAAGCCATAGATAGCATTCCTATATATTATGAGCAATAGGAAATACAGCTTAAAAAGATACTTACATCAAAACCTGTATTTGGATCCCATCCAACATGCCCAATGTGCCTAACATGGAAAACAGAAAAAAAATTAGAAAATATGCAGACAAGGGCTTGTGAAATAATGCATAAAGATACTTGAGATGTGCTGCATACAGCCCAATTTCTTTTGCTTCTAGACAATTCTTACAGGTATCCTCCTTGCTGTTTATATATCAAAGTGAAAAAAAAACCATTATTTTCAAGAATTAAATGAAGAAAAAAAATTACATCTAATTTTTTCAGATAGAAAAGTAAAGTGTCAGATTTATGAAACAAGACTGGCTTGTTGTATACATATGCCTGTAGACTTGGAATTTTAGGTCAGCTTGGGTAACCCAGATGATACAACTGTCTCAAGATTATCTCTAACCATTAAAAAGGACTAGACATGGGTATTCTTCCCTGGAAGCCAGCTCCTTTGGAGGTCTTACTTTTTCCTCATCTATTCATTCTCTCTGTGCAAAACAGAAACAACAACAACAACAACAACAACAATAACAATACAAAACCCCACCAAACACCCAAAACAGATGAACATATACATGGTTCCTATGGTATTTTGGATATATGTCCCCCATAGGCTCATGTATTAGAACACTCTGTGCCTAGCTGGTGGTGTTATTGGGAAGATGGCAGAACCTTTATGAGGTAGAGCCTTGCTAGGAGCATATATCTCTGGTGACAGACTGAAGTTTTATAGCCCAGCCACACTTCCTGTTCTCTCTGCATCCCAATGCCAGGCGGCTCTCATACTCCAATAGCCAAACTTCTCCATCATGATCGCTGACCTCCTCTCCAGAAAAGTAACCAAAATAAACGTCCTCCTCTAAGTTGTTTTTTGTTGACTGTTCTACCACAACAACAGAAAACAAAGAACCTCTTAAACCAAAACCGTGTAATAAGTTAAAAATTCAGAGCAGGCCAGAGTACACAAAAGAATGAAGATCAAGCTGGGTCCAGTAGTGCACACCTGTAATCCCACATACTGCTCTGAAAGCTGAGGTGGAGGATCCCAAACACAAGGCCAACCTAGGCAGTATAGCAAGATGAATTTTTTACTTTTTCTTTTTTTTTTCTTTTCTTTTTTTTTTTTTTAAATGATGAGAACACAGAAGATGAGTCTTACTGGAAATTACTTGGTGTTCCAATATCTGCCTTGGTTAATCTCTTCTTTTTAGCTTTTCCTTTCTTCTTTTCTTTGGTGTGGGAGATATTGTTGACTTGTGAACCATAAAACCTATTTGTTGTTATTTCTGGATTTTTTATGTCAACTGTAGCCATGGGTAGACTGGGACCTACAAAGAGAGTCAAAATGGTATGAGGCATACAATTTAAGAAAATAATGTTATAGAATCATAATTTATAATTTACTTAACCTATGGCTGCTTACTTACAACTTAATATTAGATCTCATGAAGTAACTTAATTAACCTGATCTTTTATGTTGTTTTTTTACTGTAATTCTGATAAAGTGATATATATAGCAGAAAAATTATATTTTAACCTATTTAGCTATAATTTATAAAAGAAGCTATAAAATTCTTTTGCTAACACCCCCCCCCCAAATTTTCAGACTTAAGTCCTCTAGTCTTTTCCCACTAGTATATATGTAAGTTGGCTATCTGAAGGCACAAAGCTCAAAAGTGTAAGAAATTCTAACACTCAGAACTGCAAAGATCGAATGTTAAGAGTACCTAAGGACCTTTAGAGAATGGTAGTAATATCTTTAGGAGTGACACTAAATGATGCATTCCACAACTTGTCTGTATTTCACAATGATTCCCTAAGAAGTCAAAGTCTCAATATAACACATTCAACTTAAAAATTCTTATCATCTCCCGAACTTTAAGTCAACACATTCTTTAATATACAATTCTCTGACAAATTTTTCTCTCAGGCCAAGTTTCCTTTGAGTTCATTACATTAATGACAATTTTCAAAATGTTTCAAAATATCACTTATACTAGTTATAGATAGGAATCAAGGCTGAGTCTTTTGCATTGGTTTGAATATTTTTCTAGAGATTTATTTATTTATTTTATGTATATGAGTACACTGTAGCTGTACAGATGGTTGTGAGCCTTCATGTGGTTGTTGGGAATTGAATTTAGGACCTCTGCTTGCTCTGATAGGCCCCTCTCGTTCCAGAAGAAGGCGTCAGATCTCATGAGTGGTTGTGAGCCACCACGTGGTTGCTGAGATTTGAACTGAGGACCTTTGGAAGAGTAGTCAATGCTCTTACCCACTGAGCTATCTCGCCAGCCTATAAAGTGTCTTTTTAATAGTTATATTTTAAGAAGATTTGATAAGATAATGGAGCAAACCATAGTTAAGATGTCCACTGCCACCTAGTGGTGACACTTCAAAACGCAGTAAAGCTAAAACATCAAAGCTACTGCTCTCTACAGTGGAGAGAGTGAAACTTGCTGGACTGAAAAAGCCAAAAAGAAAATTACCACAATGCACCTCATCACTCACTACTATATATGAGATATGTTGGTACACTATATATCTTTATACGTTGAAAAGGATGAATATATTGGCAATACTAGCAGCATGATTTTGCCCTTTAACAATACTATGAAAAACAAAAACAAAAAACCCTCCTCATTTATTTAATAAAAACAAGTTAATACTACTACACCAAAAAGCTAAAACTACAAAACTAAAAACTTAAAACCAAGAGCAGCCTTTAATGCCAGCACTCAGGAGGCAGAGGCAGGTGGATCACTGTGAGTTTATGGCCAACTTGATCTACAAATAAATTCTAGAACAGTCAAGGCTGTGTAAACAGACAGTCTCAAAAACAACCACCAACTCACCTACCGAAGAACAATCCAAGAAAGACATGAAAATTATGAATAACTCAGTAGGAATATTCAAACTGTACATAGTCACAGCAATTAGGTGCCTATTTACAAATAAATGTTGTGCATATTGAAATGTTTTCAAATTTTTTAATGATATGATTCACGCATCTATTAATATTTCAAGTTATTTTCTCAAAATTAGATGCCCCCCCCTTACAAGGCCTTTACAACTGGTACTCTATATGCTCACCAAACACAACACATAAACATCCCAAACATTACAATACTGACATCTATTAGGAGAAACTTCTAAACTGCATTAAAGGCTCACAGGTGAACAATCCAGGATTCAGTTGTTTCTTTTGCCTCTGTCACATACCAGATTCCTATCTTGAGATGTGTTACTTATTCTCTTCTAAGCTGGGTTCTCCTTTAGTCATTTTAACATAACAGTGATTATTGCCTACTCATGAGTCAGGTTACTTGGGGAAGAACTTTCCCCCCAATCTTAATAGTGAAACAACTTATTTATATATTCCTATTTTTTTTCATCTATTACCCAGGAGTAAAACAGGAGCTACTTCAGAAGATTATTAAACAATGTCTGGCAGGTGGTAAATGACAATAATTTAACATTTATTGATCATTATGCTAAGCATTTTGATTATCTTTTATATCCCCCAATAGCCCTGTAAGTTATTATTAGTAATATTTCCACGCAAAAGACAAACTATATCAAACTTTGGTACAGAGTAAACAATATTGAAGGCAATTACTCATTAAAAAATTAAAAGGTTAAATAAAAATACATCCGTCTTTGGTTCATGTTTTGTATCTAGAAAATAGGCTTAAGCTCAAAATTGAAAAGCAATCCATTTTTGTGTAAAGGGCACAGACCTCAATAATTACCAACAGTCATTCTACTTTAAGAACTTTGTATTATACAAATTTCCCCGATTTATCTTTTTAAGTTCCAGGGGAAGATTTGGGATGCATTTAAAAATCAGCAACTACATCCCCTCTTACAATTAAGGTTCTTGAAGCAACAGGAATTTACAAGGCTCACATTCAAATGTGATAAAAGCGATGGGTCCTCTCTCCAGAGAAAAACACAGAGTGTAGGAGGAAAGCAGAATTTATTCATCACATTAAAGAGTTCATTGCCACACTCAAGAGGGGTTATTTGCAACTACAGTTAGTACTAAACACATTTTCATGCTTAAATTCTCATTTTAAAAAGTGTGTCACATAACAGATGACAAATTATTAAAATTATGTTATAAAGAAAGTGTTTTAAAATCTTGAAAAGAAATGAACATATACACCAAATAAAACAGAATAGCTTTCAGAAAGACTTAAGCACATGCAGAGTCTAAACAACCAACTTGAGAGAACACAGAGAATAATAATACCCACCTTCACACTACACCTTTGCTTCATGTTAGGAAACAAATTAAGAACAGTACATTTCTAAGTTTTGCCTATCATTCCATAATTGAAAATAAGAAGAAATTAGTCTTTTTAAATCATAACCATTAAGTATTAATACATACACATATTTCTATAAGAATTAAATTGTAATTTAAAACTTTTTGTGAATAATCATCAAAAACTTACCATTTGGAGCATCTCGTCTTTTTTCTGTTAGAATAAAAAAAAACAGCATTAAAAGCAGACATATATCTAACAAAAGTAAAATCTTTATAATATACTTCATTTAAACTCTTGAGGTAATGTGTAGATGGTTAAGGAATCTTTCTGAAAAAGATAAGTATGAAGAGATTCAAATAAAAGAAAAAACTTATTCAGTGGGTGTGAGGGATGCCATGAAGACTGGAGTGGAGGACACAGGGAAAGGAGGGAGCTGGTTAACAAGTCTATCAGAGATTTGTCACAGTGGAAGGCTGTGAGCTGGAGCAGCCCTCAGGGGGGAGGACAGTGACGGGAGTGATAGAATCTACATTCAAAGTACTGCCTGCAGAGAGAGACAGCAGCCTAAGAAACTAATGCTACGTGGAGAGTAGCTGTTAAGTTAATGACAACCAAGCCACAGTTTATACAAAGAACCGGAGGGTAGGTCCTGAGTAAGGGACTAACACGCAAACAGAGAGATCTTATTAGGAAAGGAAAATAGAATAAATATTTATGAATGGATGGGCAGAGTTTTCTGGGAGGATCCAGTGGGAATGGGAAGTGTAGTGGGAGGGAATATGGAGAGAGACAGATAAAATTAAAAGGCATTTGAGGGGTACACACGTGTGTGCACAAACACACACACACACACACACCTAAAATGAAATCACCAAATAATGCAAGAGACAATGACATCTCTCCCAAAGCAAACTTCAAAAATCTTTTGTTTGTTGGAGGCAGGTTTTCACTAGTTAGCACTGTCTAACCTAGAAATTTCTACGTTGGTCAAGCTGACCAACAAATTGATATAACTCTCCTGCATCTGCCTCCCAAGTACTTAGATTATAGGCATGCACAACCATGACTGACTGGTTTAAAGAATTTTAAACAAATATAATTTTTATATATTTTTCTAATACAAACTTTTCTAAAATTATAAGAAAAATATTAGTGACTAGTGTATTAAAATGATCAGCTTATACAAACCCTATCAGTAACGCTTAATTGGTGGCTAAATTTAAAATCCTATCAATGGAATCCATAGATGTAACATTCCATCTTGTAATCAGATGTAGCAACACTATGATCATTTAAAGGAAGCGATTTCTACACTATCGATCTCTAGTTTCCATAGTGACACTACTCTGCATGCAAAGTTATCACTTAATCTAAAATCCACTGGATAAATAAAAGGTAAGTTTTTAGAGCAATTTCTGAAGACATATATCCTTGGTTGGAAGCCATTTAAGTGAAAAAAATCAGCTAAGTTTGGCTGAAAAACAATCTGCAGCTCCTGTGAGACATCTGCTAGTAATGTTAACAGACGGTGTTAATATGGAGTGTGGGATGCCTTGGTAGCACAGGACCCCTCATCCCACAATGAGGAGTACAGTGCTCACGTCCCTACTGAAAAGGACATATAACTCTGTGAACTGCAAGCACAGTACTCAGGAAAATTAAATCTATAACTGAATTCCACAACTACTTCACAAACATGGAAACAGTAACACTAAAGAGACAGCCTCTAGAGAGAAAAGGTTACAAATGGTGGATAGTGAGGGGAAGATAACAGATCAATCTGTTACTAGAGTCATGTGGCTAAGGTTAAAAAATAAAAAAGAGGAGACAGGGTTTAACGCAGTATGAAGAGCCAGCCAACAGTGACTAACTCGGCTATAATCTTTTAAGGCCATGTTCTCTGTGCAGATGAAACACTTTACCTAAAAGTTTAGACAGCCACTATATGCAGGGGAATTCCTACACTAGGTAAAAGTCATCGTAAACTTAATTGTTTCAAATAAATTACTTTAATCAACTGTTTTCAATTCCTTTTCACTTCAAAAAGGTCACTTATTCTAACTAATGGATTTCACAAAAGTCCACTAGATAACCATCACAAAATGTCACTAGAAACAACACTGAAGACTCAGAGATGACACGTGGACAAAGGTGCTTGCCTGGCAAGTGTGAGGCCTAGAGTTAGGATCCCCGAACTCACGAAGGGCTTTGCAGGTGGCAGAGACAAGGAAGCCCAGAAGAAGCGGGCTAGCTGCATGAGCCACAATTGGCTACCTCTAGGTTCAACCAGAGACCCTGACTCAATGTAGAAAAGAAATCAAGGATAAAACAGAAGATCACATGACACCATTTTCATGCCTCTACACACCAGACCTACTTGAGCATACACACACACACACACACACACACACACACACACTATGGGCATCAGGGGGAGAGGGAGAGAAAGAAAATGAGAGACTGGGAGAGAGAGGAAGAGAGGGAGGAGTCCCAGTGAGGATCTAGTATTCAGAGCATAGCAGAAGCCGGAGGCCTCAAAGCAGACCAATGACTCACTGCAATGAACATTAGAAAGTCAAGCTGTGGGGCCAAAGGGTATCTGTGCGACATGCTGCAGTTTCTGTGGTGAGATTCTGTTTTGTTTTGTTTCATTTTATTTTTAGTCTTTGTTTTCATCTGGGGGAAAACTGCAAGGGTAGAGAGCAGATATGAATAGACAGGGAGATGTGTAGGATTGGGATACATGATGTGAAATTCACATCAATAAAAAGTTTTTTAAAACGTACTGTAAATAGGTTGGGAATTGAACACTGGGTATTTGGCAATATTAACAATTATTAATTTTTTCTTGTAATAATATAAAAAAGACTAGAACTGCAATAAAAAGTATTCATTTACAAACCAAAAAAAAAAACTTAAACTTGTTTTTTAAATGCTATTAATAATTCAAATTTAAGAGTTGGTGAACATAGAATTTTATTTGCAAAAAAGTTTAGCAAAATAAAAATATATCTTTTGAGGCAGATACTGTGGAACTTTGTTGTAGAGAAAGCTAGACAATAAATATCCCAGGCTATATGAACTTTGCTGCAATACTTTAACTGTGTCACAACAAACACTAGCCACTGACTGTATCATATGGGCAATAAAGCCAGATTCCCACAGTCTATACAGTAACATGCTGAACCCAGTGTGGCCTTGGTGGGGACAAAGTGAGAGATGGCTTCTGCCCCTGGAACAGGGCCCAGGTATGAGTCCCCACGAGTGTTGATGGCTGCTGTGGGCTTAAGGCTTGTCTGTAATCACGTACAGATTTTCTGGAACCAGTACTAGCAGTGGAGGACTCTTTTCCTCAGAGGAATGTCCTCCCTGTTAACATTAATGACTGCATGATGGTTAGAAACAGCATGAGTCCAGGAGTTGAGGATGTGGCTATGTCTCAGCAAAATGGTACAGGCTGGGACCTTCAGGACAGTCCTTAAGGACTCATGTATGTAATTTCTCAACCATGCAAGAAATAAAATTGCAATATGAATTATGAGAGGCTTCATGAATCAAAAGGAACAAAGGCTATGTATGCTATGAGCCAGCTTGTCAGAAACATACAAAGGTACAAATGCAGGCAGATTCCTAAGTTCAAGGTCAGTCTGGGATAGAGAAATGTTAGGCTCAGTCATGTTGGAAATGGTAATTTCAGAACAGGGTCTATCTCTGACTTCTTCTGAAATGTTAAGAAAAATATGTATGCTTGCTGTCTCCTAAGAATCCAACGGCTGGAGGGACCATGGGATACTGATTGGTAGGATAATCAAAAGGACGCTTGGCGTAAGTAACTGAACTGAGATGAGCTAGCAGACAGCAATAGAAGCCATCTCCGCACAGCCTAGGCTGCCAGCGTGGGCCCAGGATTTGACTTTGAATCTTTCTTTTCATCACTCTCAGACACCCCTTCTTTCTCTTAGGAACCCCTCTCCCAGCCGAGGCTGGTCCCTGGCAGTCTGGGTCATTTTATTTATAGAATGAAAAAGGAAAAGCAGGGAGGTATTTACCAGACTTCCTCTGCCGTCGGCCCAGCAGGTCCGTGACTGCTTTTCGGAACTTTTTTGCTTCTTCTTCATTGGCAAAATTAAGAGCTACTTGACAGGTCTGACGTATTTCCATCAAAAAGAACAAATTAGCTTTAGATAACAAAAATAATGACAATTCACACAAGTCCACTTCTAAAGTTACATCTTAAGTAACTTTTAGGCAAAAAGCTCAGAAAAGACTATCAGAAAAGGTTCCTTACTTGGCAGAAACTTAACTAAATACTTTGTCTTCAGGGGGAAAAATTACCTTTGATTTCAACAGAACTTTATAAACAACAAGGCAACTGTGGAGGTCTGAATGAAAATGGCACCCATAAGCTCACTGCTTTAAATGCCTGACCCCAAGTTGGGAAGGACTAATGAAGTGTGGCCTAGCTGGACTGTTGGGGATACTGTGGGTGGGCTCTGAGGTATCAAAACAGGAACCATTATTCCCAGTTAGCTCTTTTTGCCTCATGCCTGTGGATAGGATGTAAGCTCTTAGCTACAGCTCCTGAGCCTACCTGCCCGTAGCTGTGATTACTGACACGATGGTCATATATTCACCCTGTGAAACTGTAAGCTCCAAATAAACCCTTTCCTCTAGAAGTTGCCTTGTCCATGGTATTTCTTCACAGCAATAGAAAAGTAATTAAGACAGCAGCCAATATAAAAATTATCAAAACAAAAAGAAATCAGGACTTACATCTCCAGCAAAGGTATGAAAATATCCTCTAGGACTATTATATACAAAGTTATTGTATAGTTCTTGTTCCCACAGTAATTTCCCATCCTGGAAAAGAAGAAAAGTTAAAATCTACTAAAAAAAATCTTCTTGGACTAAAAGCAGACAACTCTTTAAAGGAACTGTTTCTATAAACAAAGACTTTTAGAAACATATATTTGTCGTACACATACACCATACAGTAACCTGTTTATAAGTGGTTTCATTCAATAGGGGAAGCATTTCCAAGCACACCACTTAGGTGAGTGTATAACTAGGCTCACTAGATTACCAATATTACCCTAAGCAAGTGAGACGCTCCACTGTGTAGCTCCATTAGCTTATCTTTAGGCTATATTCTACCAAACATTACAGTAATACCCGACACTCTTACAGATGCAGAATAGTCAAATATACTTCTCTGAGAGCTTCAATAATTATCTTTGAATTCTAGACTTCTGCAGAGTGGCCGAAGGAAACACTAAAACAAATACTATCAATCCTGGAGCAGCAAGGCAGGTGATTAAAACACACCAAAGTTAAACAAGAGATAAGAGATCCACATACTACCATATCTACAAACACAGTGTAAGAAATATATCAATTCTTCATGCCAAAGGTGATTATTTATAATTAGTAAGCAATGGTGATCTCCAAACAGAATTAAATAGTGAGAAAAATGTAATAACTGCCAATTTGAAATCCCAGACTCCAACTACATCACAAACTTGAGAAATATGAGAAATCAACAGTTCAGACTGGCCTGCACTTAGGCGCTCTGATCGTGTATACACATCGATCACTGCTTCTTGAGGAGAGTGATGGGTTTAGAGGCTGCAAGTCCTGCCCCACTTGAGGCCAAGAAGAAGAAACCACAGAAGGCAGCAGGCAATGCTTATGCATCACTGGAAAAAGAGCATGCAGCCCACAACTGTGACTATGACATGGTGTCCTACTTTGTAAATGAACAGTCCCTAAATAATGAAGATTAAATCTTTTTTGGAAGTTCTTTTATAAACTCTAATAAGTGGATAAAGTTTTAACTTATTAAGACAGAAAGAAAAAAAAAATAAAACCTGCTATAAATCTATTTATGACCGCTACAGTGGGCATTTTTTTTTAGTGCAGTTGCATAGTTATTCTGTTTTGAAAGAATGCTTCTTATTGTTGATAATAAATACAAAGCTACTTGCAGGTTCTCTTTCAAGCTATGCACATACTCTTTCTTTCCTAAAATGTCGGTCTGTCAAGTCAGTCAGTGTTGGTGATGGACACAGTCCACATCTCTCAGCCATGTCCTAGGACTCACAGATTTTAAGAAGCATTAACTAAAGTACCATACTTAAATTTCAATGCAATGCAATGCTTTCTAACAGGTAAGCAAGGTGGGATCCAGAGAACTATCACACAGTAGCAGTGTCCAGACTCAATGCCAGATTTTATTTACATATTTACTTTTTGTCCTATTATACTTATTGCCACATTTAAATACTAAGTATTGAGGCTTAGCTACAGAAAGATATTTTTATAGGCATAGAGTAGACTTTCCTTTAGCAAAATGATTACTTTTATAAGTAACAGTATATACAAAGCTAAAATATTTGTGTTCCCCTGAAACGACTAACTTATAATGGGCAAAAATGAATAAGAAGCTATAAGGAAAGTCCAAGACAAAAAGGCCTACAAAAAGAGTACTATTCTATATGACACAGGGAGAAGATAAACTACATCACTAGTGCAGTCTACTTTGATCAGTGGAGGTACACATTCTAAGGCATTCCACTGACATCTGGAACCTATGTATTGTGGGAGAGAGCGACTGGGAGGTGGGCCGTGAGATGCATGTAGTAAGTAAAAAATAAAATAAATAGATAGATAGAGAGAGAGAGAGAGAGAGAGAGAGAGAGAGAGAGAGAGGGAGGGAGGAGTGGAGAGAGGAAAGGGAGGGAAGGGAGGGAGGGAGGGAGTCAAGAAATCAAGAAATCCAGCATAGCCAAGTAGTGGTGCATGCCTTTAATCCCAGAACTCTGGAGGAACTGGCAGGCAGATTTCTGCAAATTCAAGGCCAGCCTGGTCTACAAAGGGAGTTCCAAGACAGCCAGGGCCACACAGAGACACCCTGTCTCACAAAGCCAAAAAACAAACAAACAAACAAACAAACAAACAGACAAACCACAAAACAACCTAAAATCAACAAAACAAAAAACTCAGCTTTTAGACTAGCATAACCAAAACTTGTCAAGATCACAGATATTTGCTCATATTCTATATATTCTTTTCTGACCTGACTCAAAGGAAATACTGATAAGATTTATATTTGGGAGCAATGCATAGAGTATCACACTGAACATTAAAAAAAAAAAAAGTTAAGAATAAAAAAACACACACACAAAAAACGTGTCTGACAGTAGATGACTAAAGGACAGAAAACAAAGTCATAGATAAGAGAATATCTCAATATTCTTATCTGGGCTCCAACTCAATTCCAATATCCCTATTTAGGTATCAACAACAAACCTCACTTTTCTAATATATCAATTTAAACACACACAAGATAATCAGAACATCTAGACTAAATTATAACCAAGGCAGACAACTTAACCATCAAAAATGTTAAAATGAAATCAAAACAAAACTTACCTTAATGTCAAATATTCTTAAAAAATAAGATCTCTGAGGATTGTCCTTAACGAGACAAGCAACACCACTGCACTTCTTTGACCACATACAGTTCCGATCTGCTGCATATAACTGCACCACTGCTGAAGACATAGTCTGCAAAATACCAAGTGAACAGCAATGACCTTCAAAACAGTATTCATAGCTGCCACTGACATCCTGACTGCACCCCCTGAAGCACTAAGAAGCCAGGACCACCCAACCGCACTAGCTTCCAGAAAGAGAACACAATGAACACTCATTATCTTAAGTCACTTCCTTTTGAAGTTAAAACTAATTTAATACCCATACCAATTATTAATGAAAAGTTGAATTCATTGATTCTTAAACTGTATTTGGAAATAGGCACTTACAAATACCAAGCCCATGTAGTTATCACTGTTACTGCCATTTTAAGCTCTCATTACACTCAAGAAACACAGCACTAAAGTCATTAACGAGTCATACAGATAAACTGCACTTCAGACTCTATATTCTCACATCCCCTTAATTACACTGCAGTTTGAGGACAGACATTTAAATGGTGGGACAATCCTATCAGAAAAAGATGACTTCAGGTAGCTACTTATTTCTCTTAGAGTGGCACTCACATATAGAGACATCACTAACAAATCTGAAAATAACAATTATAATTTCTATACCACTAATCTCATTCCTAAATCAAAATACAAGGAACTAGCTATGAAAACAATTATTTTTTAAATGTAAGTATTAAAGTAAATTATTTCATGAGTCATTTCCCAGTTTCAGTTAGCATATACTATACATGACAGTGGGTTCCATTATAACATTTTCATAAGGCACAAAATGTACTTTGATAAGATGTACCTCCCATAAACCCTTCTTGTCCTCCCTACTCCCAAATGATTCCTTTCTTCCCAACCAGTCCCCCCCATTTCATGAAACCTGGGATTTTAAACATGCACATCTAAATAATCAAAAGTTGGATCTGATTAAGTAATTATGATGTATAAGTTCAATAAAATATGGGCATTGTATAAGCAGCAGACTATATTAAGATTTGGAGGTATGGTATATTGGTATCATCTAATAACATCTTGGGACCTCCTTCTGGGAAAAGAACTCTTTTTAGCTATTATATAAACAAATCTTTAATTATGTCAAAATCAGGAATGTAAGATCTGCAGACAACTAAGAATCAGAAGTTTATACAAACATTCTGGGTTACCATGCTCAATGTTGTATTTTTAATTAAAAAATTTCACCTAAGCTTCATGCAGAGAACTGGGAGATTTCCACAAGAAACATTATTAAAAATTACAAAGATAGTTTAGGAACACGAACAGTATGTTAACTGGGACACCGGTTTACCTGATAATATTGAAGAATATGAGTACACACCAGCCTGATGGAGACATGCCTGTATTGCCTGCCTCTACATCAGCAGTTCTCAACCTGTGCATCATGACCCTTTTGGGGGTTACTTTTTAGATATCCTGCATATCAGATATTTACGTTACTATTCATTATAATAGCAAAATTACAGTTATGAAGCAGAAACTAAATAATTTTATGGTTGAGGTCATCACAACATGAAAAATTGTATTAAAGGGTTACAGCATTAGGAAGGTTGAGAACCACTTGAATCCTCAGCAAACAAAACTTCAACAAGGAAAGACAGTATCAAATACCACTGGGGTGAGGGGGTGGGGGCACTAGATTTTATATACTAATGAAAATGTAGAGATTACAGGCCTCTGATGTAGTGCTGCCCAGATATATTTCTGAAGAGAAAAACAAAAACCAAAAAACAATGAAATCACCAGATACCAAGACATCTAACAATCTCTCTATTTACTAAAACCTGTTTTAGAAAATTAAAAAAGAATCTTCTTTCTAGAGGCTGAAACTCTTTCATCAGAAGCCTGTTCGTAAAGCATCAATACGAAGACTGTCAAACATTATTATCGGAATGTAAATGCAAATACAAAGACAATAAAAACAAAAGTTTAAATATTGACAAAATTTAAAATATCTGCTAATGCAATGAAGACCCAACTATGCTAATTTTCCACACAGTTCCCCCACCTCTCTCCCCGCCACACACACATTCTATGGAAACCCCAATAATAAGCAATTTTCAGAAATATTTTCAAAAATTTGCTACCAATTTAGTATTTTATAAAGCCTTTCCTGATTAATTCCTAATAACCGCAGTATATGCAAAAATAGCTAGCACATGTAACATTTAATATATAAATTCCAGCAATAAAATAAACCAAGTATCAGATTGACATTAGATTAACAGTGTGGTAATTAAATTTGTACAAATATTCCTTCCATGCCTTTAAGGTATCTGAAGGTAATCAACTCTACTGTTTATCTTTCACAATCAAGGTTATTAATGAAAAACAACCTAGGGACAAGTACTTTGGGGTAGACATCCATGTCTTAATAGTCTAATAAAGGTTATGACTCTGTTAAGCAGGAGACAAATGCACTATAGTCATGTTTACAGAATCAGAACCATCAAATCTTATGCATTCCAGATAGCTCAGTACTGAATAACTCAGCAAAGCCTTCCTGCTGAGAACTTTCATGTCAGAAGCAAAGAGAGGGAGAGGTTTTCCTGGGAAGGGAAGAGATTTTCTTCTCACTGCCCTTCTTCAGCAAAGCACTGTCAACTCCTGGGTTGGCTATGCAGGCTGCAATCACTGCTCTTTCATCTGTTTCTCTACAACTTTCCTGTGTAACCGCTATGTTATGTCACAGGTCTTACTCCAAGGCAGAATAACTTTCCACACTGATGTCTTACCCAGTAAGAGACTGTAATTTCCTACAGCACCTGAAATACATTTGCAAACCCGTACTTATAGTCTAGCCATACTCTATGCAACATACAAATCTTTAATTAAAAATAGTACATTCTGATTTTGATACTATGCTCCACACCTACACATGAAGTAAACTAAACTCATGATAACCGGGAATAAAATTCTACTCAATAGAATATGCAGAAAAGTAAAAGCAAATACAAAATATTTGATTGAATTCTTATAAAGTGATCTATCACAGTGAAGAAGTTTTAAAATAAACACTACTTTTGTTTAACATCAACCTCAAAACAGAATCTGGAAAGTTAAAACATAAAAACAAACAACAGCAACAAAAGTAAAGTGAAGGCTGCTGTAGGAAGAGGAAAAGCAAAACCGATGAACAGAATCCCAAGAGAAGAAAATGGAGCCAGACGAAACCAGCCATTAACTTGGAACCAGACACTATGAGCAAAATGATCTTCAAGTACTCGACCACTGCATATTAGCTATGCAGAAACTACTATGGAAGAATATTGATTTACCAAGTGTTTATTAGGTAACTGCTACATATGCAGGACTCCAAACTGGACAGACTTAATCCTTGTGACCATGTAGACTAAGAACACTGTAACTGTTACACAGAGGGATAATGTGGTTATGCAAGAAAAACTCAAAAACCTAAATATAAAAGGAAGGATTTCCTAAAGTACTATTTTGCCTAGAAGATGAAAACAGATGAATGGGGGAGGGGCTACAGAGGGGTTAGGCGCTTGGGCACTTTGGGGCACTGAGGGACTGGGGAGTGAAGGAAACATAAAAGGGGAAAACTTAACACTACTGCTAACGTAACACCAAACTCAGTTTAAACAGATAAACAGTCATAGTTTGAAAATCTTTATTGGAGACTGGCTCCTGGTGCCTTGCCAGGCACGCACGCTCCCACCTGTCTTCGTTCTGTTCACTCTGGAACTGTCCATGAAATTTTTTTGACCAAAAGTACATCAGCAAATAAATGAATGTTTGGAAAGTATTTGTATATTACGATCTGATTTCCTGGAAGGCAGAGTTGTTCTAAAAACCTGGGATCAAAGAAAAACTATAGGTGCCACCAATAATGAGCTCACTTGCCGAATGGTGAGAAATCTACTGGTACTGTTTCAAGTCATAAAGAGGTAGGTGGCTTGTTTGCAGTAAAGGGAAGGGACACTGAAGACTGTTTATATTAAAGAACCTATCACCTTTAACAAATAGGTCTAGTTTTTTTCTCTATTTTGGTTTTAACAGACATGTACTTTCAACTTACAGTAAATCACAAAACCTTTAGCTCTTACTACCATTATCAGAACAGATTTGAGGGGACATTTCTGAAGAAACACTTTATAGACAAAACAAAACAAACCAAAACAACCAACCCTCAGTGATAGCAGTATGTTATATAAAGATCACTCAAAAGTTACAACCTTTACCCAAGTCTCAGAAGGTGCTGAAAATGCAAATTCAGAACAAACTGCCAATCACCTTGAAGATTTTTACAATTACCTGCACCCACAATGACAGTCACTATTAACTACAAAGTTAATTAAAAGCAAGGCTTGCTGAGATTCCCACTAGAGTCACCTTAGACACAAGTAGGAGGGGCACTGTTGAGGTTTGGTCTTTTGCTATGGGTTATAATGCTAAATACTGCCCCCAAGGCCTGGTTGCCCCTAGGGACCAGGAGATTCTCTGGTTCACTAAATGACCTTGCTCTTTAGTTTAAAACTATTGGTTGAATAAAGATGCCTACAGCCTAGAGCTGGGCGGAAGAGAGGTAGGTGGGGTTTTGGTTCCCAGGCTTGGGGTCTGAGGCAAAGACCAGGAGAGGAAAGAGAGGTGGAGAGAAGAGAAGACACCACAGGGTAGGTGAAACATGAAAACATGGCTACAAGGACTGGCAAACAGAAGTAGGAATGGCCCAGATGGAACATGGCAAGTCATATTTTAAGGTAATTTACAGGGAAGTAGACAAAATAGCCATAGAGGATTGATATCTGCTTAGCTCCAATGCTGTAACTTATCTGGAAACTGAATGATCTAAGGCAGGGTAGAAACATCCTCTTGCAGTTTGTTGGATTACAGTAAATCTTCAAGTTTGGACTGGAAGAGGGTAGTGGAGGTAACCACTCTTACTTCTCCCATGGGCAGTTTGGGACAAGGCAGATATGGTGGCTGTTTGGAAGATCTGATTATTGCAGGATGCCAGAGTCAAAGTGCTTCTGTCACCCCCTCATACATGTTTTCAAGCACACAGCCCATTTCCACTAAAGAACAGTATGTATTGTAACAGAGTCTTTCTGAATTTTGTTAAATAAATGCTAAATTTATATTTAGTGCTGATATCTTTTCTTGGGGGGAGTCCCTCCAAACTATATAAAAGACACAAAATTTACTTACATTGGCTTAAAACAAAAAACGATGCAATCAGAAAAAGAGAATTTTGTATCTAGGGAAAATTAACAACTAAATCCAGTTTTCAAATCACACTTCATGAAATAACTCTTAATGCCAAGTAATCTCATCCACTTAGGGAAACACCAGCCAGCAATTCCAAAATCAACTAGATAAAGACAGGCAGGGACCACAAATGTTTGTTGGAAGGGATTCTCTCCTATTGGTGTAAGAATCTTTCAGGGGACATAGTTAATAAGTGATTTTACAATATTTGTTTAAAATGTATGATTTCTATTGGAGGTTCAAAACTCAAAAATACCTTTATGTTCCAGCAATAAGAGTATTTTGCTATTTAGCTGTTCATGTAGAAAATACTGAGTCTTTAGCTGTTTTCTCAGCAATTCTCACCCACAGACAATGTATTTTCTACTCTCGTTTCCATTAGTATCTGCTCTGTTGACAGGTATAGTTGCTGTAACTAATAGCAGAACTACCAACATGGAGGCCTCCCTTATTTACAGAACGCTTCTCACTGGAGAGGGGCGATTAACATGTTGACTTCTCCAAGATGTATCTTCAGTAAATTTACTTACTAGGTCATCTCTTCCTCAGCTCAAACTATTTTAGTCATTCCTCATCTAACCTCAGTTATGTATGAATCTTTTATCAATCTGGTAGCCCTTTGTGTCCATAGGAAGTGGTACTATTAGGAGATATGGCCTTGTTGGAGTATGCATGGCTTTGTTGGAGGAGTTGTATCACTAGGGGGTAGACTTTGAGGTCTTAGCAACTCAAGCCAGTTCACTTCCTGCTGCCTTCAGATCTAGATGTAGAACTCTCAGCTCCTTTTTCAGAACCATGTCTGACTGTACACCACCATGCTTCCTGCTATGACATTAACGGACTAAACCTCTGAAACTGTAAGCCAGCACCAACTAAATGTTTTCCTTTATAAGAGCTGCTGGGGTCAAGGAGTCTTTTCATAGCAGTAAAACCCTAAGACACACTTATTAAAATGAAGTTCCATATGTCTGATCAGTATAGAGTGTGAGCAAAATGGTAAGGGAAATAGTTTCCAGTCATAATAAGAATTATATGTTGCAGCCCCATTCTTACAGGCCCTTAAAACAGAAAAGACTGTATCAGTGGTCAGGGTCATCTCTCATGTTCTGATCCTTCCTCTCAAGATGTGTGCTCCTAAATGTGAAACACATACCCTTTTATAGTCTGGGAGAGGTTTATTCTTTGTACTTCTGCAATGTGTTCACTTAGGTCTTAGGAGATTGTCATCTCCCAAAGGCACAAATTATACAAAGGTTCAAAGCAAAATGATAGGACTAGTTGGTAAAACACTTTGCTTAACACACCCTGGGGTTGATCCCAGCAACCTCCCACCCCTACACACATATTAGTATTTGAGGTACTGAAAAAAATATGCAATAAGTCTGTCTAACAAGACAATTTAATCAGTTTCAATCATGAGAAACCAGGAAGTTGTGCTATAGCTCTTGTCTACCACTTCTTCTAGTGTACTCACTAAGGTTGTCTTCCTCTACTCTGGTCTTATGACCAAATCTACTCAAGGCTGTCTACTTCTTGCTATGTTTAGTGGCCAGTAAGAAGGGCAGTAACCTCAACTCTCCTCTTAAATTTCTCCAGATTCAAGCCTGGGCCACCTACTTCTGTGCATACTTGCCAGCACCCTGAGAGGTGAGTGATCTGGTCTCCTCTACTGTCTTCTCTACCTGGAGATAACTGAGGTGACCCCACCAAGGCTGGGTGCCCAAGTAACTGGTATATTCTAAGCTTCCCTGTTGTACAGATAACTCCTGCAGCCCTAGGACCAGGTCTCTTTTTAACAGGTCTTTTGCTGGAAGGGCATCCCTGTCCTGGAGTGGTGGTATGAATGTGAATATTCTCCCCCCCACCCCCACCCAGCTTAGATACTTCAATACTTAAAGCCCCTAGTTTGGTGGCACTGTTCAGGAAGGTGTGGGTGGTATAGCCTTGCACTGTTGATGGGCTTTCAAGAGTCTACAGCCCTGTCTTTTTAGTTTTGCTCTCTGCTTCATACAGGTAGTTAAGGCTGTGAGCTCTCAGCTTCCTGTTCCAGCCACCATGCTAATTGCTCTCTATGGTGTCTTCCTGCCGTGGCAGGCTCTTATCCCTCTGGAACCAAAAGAGGAAATAAACCATTTATTTCTCCCTTAAGTTGCTTCTGGTCATGTTGTTTTATCACAGCAACAGAAAATTAGCTAATAAAATCACTAGCCCAGATCTCTGGCCAAGGCAATTCTCTGGTGAAATCTGAATGGCTGAAATGGGGTGGGCCTACTATTCTTAACCTACACAGAAGGGCTGACATCTTTCTCTCCATCAATCTTTGTTCTCACCGAGCAGCAGGCAGACATTTTTCTACACTTGTTCTAGTTTCATTCTTATTTCTGTGACAAACACTCTGACTAAAAGAAACTTATGGAAAAGTTTGTTTGGCTTTCACATGGGCACAGTCCATATCACTGAGAAGACTGTGAGCAGAACCACGGAGGAACACTGTTTGCTTGGTCACAGGTCCATGCTAGCTTTCTTACACAGCCCAAGACCACTGGCCAGAGATATCCACAGTAGACTGGGCCCTCAGACATCAATTATTAAAAAAGAAAAAAAAAATCCCCTGCAGGCATGTTCACAGGCCAATCCCATAACTCTAGGCTATGCCGAATTGACAAAACTACCTAAGACAACAACACCCTATAGTGTGGGGACTAAGTATACCTCAGAATGAGCATCCATGACATGAACACTGTCATGTTAGGGACATCAATACTTCAGATTGGAATGGTAAGGCCTGGCTCAGGCTTAGGGGAATGGCAAGGCCTTCCCTGGTCCTAATATAGATGCTGACCAACAGTTAACTTTTAGCTAAAACCAGTGTATGATGAAACCACATTCTTGGTCTTATTGACAGTAGGATCATACCCCCCCCCCCCCCCAAGGCTATTCCATACAGAGAACGTCCTCTAAGATTATCTACCCTGCTTCCTCATTCATGTAAATGTACTGAATATTTAAGAGGTTGATAAAGCTCTATCCAAATGCATGGCTCACCAGATCTCAGCTTCAGTTTCTTGTGTCTTTCCTCTTAATCTTCTACCACTCCCAGGAAGGCTTCTAGGATGCTGTACTTTTTCTTCTGGTCAGTCCTCCTGAGACTGATCTTGTTCATTCAATGACTTGCCCAGGACTGACATCATACTGGGTTCAACAGTTCCATCTTAATATGATGCTTTGACAAGGCTATTAAGTCCCACCATGGGATTTCCCTGATACTTTTAGTTTTCTGGGCTAGCTAAGAAGTCATTCTACTAAAGTATAGTTCTCTTTTTATGGTTTCCCACAGAGCCCTTGCCAGAGTTAACAAACAGGTAGGGGTGGTCCTCCCTGTGTTGCTCCTGCTCAGTTCCAAGACACCAAGGAGGAAAATACCTCCAATCAGCTTCCCTAAATTGAACTGTTTTCTCTGTTGAAGGAACTTAGAACAAAAGCTGTAACTCAACAAAACAGAACAAGCCCTATCAGGAAGTTTCCACATTACGAGTTTTTCCATGCTGCTTTGCCACCAACTCTGAGTAGCTGAATGATATAAATGAGTGCAATCTCTGCCCCCAAATGCCCACCCATCAAGACTGCTCTCCTTTCCATGGCAGGGTCTGTGTTCAGGAGCTACATGGCAGGCTGTCCTAATCAAGAGACAATAGTTCTTAAGTAAAAGCTCCCATAATCCACCCCCTCTCAGAGGCAATTCCTCTATACTTATGCCCCTACTATTGAATAATTGCAGTGTGCTGAATAAACCTCTCTTTGAAAGGGGGAGGGAAAGATAGGGAGGGAGGGAGGGAGGAAGGGAGGGAGGGAGGGAGGGAGGAAGAAAGAGAAAGAGAAAGTGGAAGTGAGTGAGTCTTTTCCAGGGGACTGGTTTCTTATAAAGGGTCAGGGTTGGAGTTATGCTAAATCTTCTTTAGTGGATAGGAAATACCAAGAAATAGACAAAAAGCTATTACATGCCCCAAAACAAACTAATTCATTTTTCCCCTTACAAAACACTGCAGTTAGAAGCTTCTGAGGGATGAGAAATGTGTTACAGAAGCAAAATAATATACAGTATTTTTTTTAAATGGGGGCAGGGGTTATAACTGGCCTGTAAGAATTCTAAAAGGCAAGTTATCATGGTTAAAAAAAAAATCTAGAAAACACCAGAATAAGACAGTTTGTGTCCTACAATAAAAAAAGGACATTGGGCCAAGTAAATAGTGCATAAAATATATAGTATCCAAGTGTTTACATATACAATGTAGAAAACTACAATGTAAATGTAAATGTAAATGTTAAAATCAGTTCAATGAAGTATTTGGTCTACTTAAGGAAGGGTAAATAAAGGGTAACTCACATTTAAAAAAGAAATACTTTTAGCAAAATCATTAAAGATTTAAAAATTCTACACTAATTTAAACCTTTCAACCTGAAAATTATCCAAAATTATATACAACTAAAATTTTCTCTGTAACTAAGAAAAATATTTGCTTATTCCATTAAACAAACCAGTTTAGCTGTACAACAGGGTATAATAAGTGGCTTTAAAGAAAGGAAGGAAAGATTCTTCTTAAGTAATGATAAAGGTTATATGAGCCAAACAAGATGTAAAACGAAAAGGCAAGAGTATATAACAAATGTGCAGAGGATGAAACAGAGTTCTATGCATTTGCCCTAAGCAAGCATGAAGGTGAAACTAGTTCCCAGTGCCACTTTCCTAGTCCTTTTGTAGGTGATTAGGTTTAAAGAGGAGAAGAACAGCTGGGAAATGCAGACAAGTACGTAAGAAACTTTTGTTAACTTTTACATAGCTATTTTTGCTTTAAAATCAGGTATATGTTTGGATTTTTAAAACTTAAATGACCTGTTCAAGTCACATCATGGTATTAGTCTTACAAAAGAAAAGATCATCTTTCTGACAAACTGCAATCTAGGAAAAATTTAAGTAGCATTTGAGCCTCATGCTTTGAAATTAAAAGTAAGGATTGCTTAATACCATGCTATATAGCCACAGAAGCTACAGTTATAAGCAAGCTTTGTCTCCTACAGGTAAAGGCCTAACCAGAACAGGTAAAAGTAAAAGGCTTTGAATTCGAATTCTATATTTGTCATTCTCTTTTGTAATTCTCCATTAGCCAAGCCCTTAAATATAGCCATAGACAGGTACCTACATATATGTACAACCACGTTTAATTTGTTGGACTTCCACATAAACGATCAAAGTGGAAGGACATAGAAAACCACTGCTCCTCTGATAGCAAATAACCACGTAAGACAACCTTTACTGGCCTGAATAAGCA
Organism: Mus minutoides; assembly: GCA_902729485.2. NCBI lineage: Eukaryota > Metazoa > Chordata > Mammalia > Rodentia > Muridae > Mus > Mus minutoides. Next base: position 30,616 of record CACVCL010028882.1, on the reverse strand, counting down.
GCATATTCAAGCTTGTAAGGGCTGGCTTTCTTCACTGCTTTTCTTTCTTTCAACTCAGATCAGCTCCCAGTAACTTCTTGATTCTAGTAGCAATGGATTCTGACAGGCAACACAGGGAAGCTGACCAAGGGCCCACTGATCCCTACTGTTGCTCAAGATTCACTGCTACTTTATTTTGGATTCTATGAGATCTTGTGGTAGCCAATAAATTCCTTTTTGTTTAAGTCAGTCAAAGTCAGTTTCATTTTGTTTTGTTTTTTTAAATACCTTACCTAAGACTACAGTTCTTAAAGACACTCTAAAGTACACACATTCTTTTACTTCTGAACTCTTGAAAGAAATCAATGATAAACAAAGTGTTGTTCTACCTTTTATACATGCTGCTTAACGTTACTTGCATTTTGTATTTAGCTAGCAGTCCCTATAGAACAAGCAAGCTTCATACAAGAGGAAATTAAAACATGTTTAGAAATATGCTCATTGTCATAGAAGGGAGTAGATTTGATATTCAAATTGCCCCACGGAGCCCACAATGCTCAGCCTTATTCTGTACCAACACAGAAAATATTTACTGTCCTGCTACTTTCTAAAAGGAAATGAGGAGAGTGCAATTCTCCCCTAAGCAGTACAGCACTGTATCAACGAGATCTGAAATTGACACTTCTTTTGCCAGAGATATTATAATAGCCCCTTCAGAGATACTCTGCCTCCTGTTTACTCTGCTTCATGATTTCTCTTGCATGATATGTATTAGTATACAAGTTCAGGTTAAAAAGTACAACAGGTTTTGTATTTGATAAATGGGTGTAAAGGAAGGAAACGAGTTAAATGGAAAACATGTTAACACCACCCCATCCTCTAGCCCCCTACCCATGTCCCCCCCGCTGTGGTGCTAGGTATAGAACCTAGGGTCTCAGGCCTGCTAGGCAAGTGCACTGCCACTGAGGAAACATATCCAGGAAGAGAATGTGTAAATGCAGAAAGTGAGATTTACACCCATTTTACACTTATGATGCACTGCTCTCAATTTTCTTTGGGGTATTTCTAAAAAAGAAATGAAACTACTTCTCTGAAGTATCCTAAGATTGTTTTCTCTACAGAATTCCAAATAAAACTATTAATAACTATTTAGAATGGAACTTGCATCAAGTTGTACTGAGAAACTTACTTGTATTTCTTAATCATTAGCCCTAGAAGAAACTGATTTTATACAAGAGGAAATTAAAACATGTTTACTAATCGGCTCAGTCCTAGATAAAAGTACCAACTAAAGGGCATGGGCCCGAAAACCAAACTACCTCACAAGAAACAAGAAACAAACAAACAAACAAAAAGATTTCTGTACCAACACAGAAATATTAATCATAACCACACACAGTTTACTTACCCAGGAAGACAGCTGGCTCAACAACAGGGCAAAGAAAAAAATAGTATGTCTTACCACAACAGATTTTAAGATTTAGGATAAGTATGCAATAATCAAATCAATATTATACTAACAAAAAAATGAAAAACACAAAATAAGAGGACAAATAAAGTCCATTAAGCAAGAGAAGGGGCTCCAAGAAAACGCTCCAAGCCAATGAAGTAAACCTTTACAAACTGCTGTACTCAAATAGCAAACTGAAAAAAAGTCTATCTGCAATGAAAGATTCTTACAATCACTGCACAGGACTCTTTTACTGCACTCACTCTGTGTGAAATCAAAAAGGTGGTGAATAATAAAGCTAAACAGAAAAACTTAGAATCACTACACTTAATTCAGCATAGGTCAACACATCTTAGAAATCAAAAAACATTTTTTAAAAAGAAAAAAGTAGTCTTTATGATAATTAAAAGATAACACTGGATGTAACGTTCAGAAAGACAGTGTTAGAAGTTAGAAACACATTTCTAAGTGCTGCCATATATCCAAATACATAACAATGGCTATAAAGCATTACAAAGAGCAGACAAGTCAATAAACAAAGAACAAAATGCCCAAATGGTAAATAGCAGACATAGACATCAGCAGTCCTCAAGGGGGAACAAGTAAGAATTCCCTTGAGAGACCATTCCATATTCACTACCAGCAACCAAATCACAGACCACAGCAACTGTTGAAGAGAAAGCAGCTGAACTAGAAGGTCAAAATTGGCAGGGCCACTGGCTGACAGTTCTTTATAAAGAGAAATATACATCCACCCTTTGGTAATTGAATTCTTTCAGGTATTCATTAGAAACAAAGATGTACATAAAGTTTATGAAACAATTATGGCAGCCTCTTCTGTAAACACTGTAAGCAACTCCACTCAAAACCACAGATGATTTAAATATGAGAATAAGCAAACATACCATAGATCCATGGACTATTAGTGAGCAAAGAATGAAAACCTAGGTAGTAACATAGATGAATCTTAAAATACGCTCAGTGAAAAAGGCCGAAGCAGGCAAAACAAAGCCTTAATGACAAAGAAAGAAAACAATTGGATAGAAACACTCTATTTGAAGCATTAGATATTCTTAAGCTTATTTTGAAGGTAACTTACATAAGTGTATCACGTCTCGTCTGCATATTTTACATCATATAAATTATATTTCATAAACCTTTTGCACATGTGCATGCAGTATGCACATTTGCATGTGTGCACATGGACACTGAAAGTTGACATTGGGTGCTGCTTTCTTCAATCCCTCTCTACTGTATCTAATGAGGCAGAGTGAGCTTACTGACTCAGTCTAGCTAGCCAGTTTGCCTCAGGGATCCTGTTTCTCTTATTTCTTATTTCTCTAATTTCTCTCTCCCACTTCTATCAGCCCCACCCCTACCTCCACACCCCTAAAACACAAACAAAACAAGAAAATCAAACCAAATCAAAAAAGCCACTTTCCTATAATACAATACTGTGTTGGAATGTATGGACTTAATATTTTCCTAAGGAAGCATTAAATCCACATATTAATTATGTCCTTTGGTAATGATGCGCTCACTGACACGGAACAGTCCATAAAAGAAAGGGTGAGTGTGTCTACAGGGTGTGTCATCTGAGAGTAAGTATGTGTAGGTGTCTTTTATTTTGTAATTCATGTAAAACAAAGCCTGTTAAAGTCTGAACAAAAATATAAGCACTACTTCTGCATAAGATCCACAAGTTGTTACTGCTTTGATGTTGACTTTACTCTGCAATCTGTCCAGATATCTGACAGATAAGTGAGATTTCAAATGTTTAAGTAGTCTCGATGCAAACAGAAGTGAAATGACTTTTAACAAACTTTAAATTAAGCAAAGTTCCTGCATGTCAGCATTAATCAGGTGTCGTGGTGTGCTATGATGCATTCTTTCTGTACTTATTAGTCTTGAAATCCAGAACATACTTCATCATACTGAGCATCTCAGATTGAATTAACCTTTCAACTATCGAAAGCTACAAGGTTAGTGGCTATCAGGCACTATATAGCCATCACAACAGTAAATCTTTAACGATGAACATTGTTTCTAATGAGAAAGAAGTAATTTTAAAATAAGTCACCTGACTGCTATCAGAGACTTTCCAGAACCTCCCAGCTGTGTATTGCATAACTTTCTGGATTACTTTAAGCTGTTTCCTAGCACTCTGTGAAGAAGCTTGTTTTTAGAAAGGAACAGGTTGGGCTGAGAGAGCTTATGAAACACTACCAAAATCAGGATAAAATGCTACACTAACATGAGTCCTCTGGTAAGAATGTACATGAGTACATGCATGAAGCTACTTCTATCTCCACATACTCCAAAAGCGAGTTCCTACCAGCCAAACTCAATTGACACTAGCCAGGTACTTAGTGTGAGCACAACTTTGGGCCACAATAAAGTTAGAGTCAGAATACAATTAATCAAAGTGAGAAAAAGCCTCATAAACTTCTCTGTGTCTTTAAAAAAAATGAAAAAGGAAAAACATAGTTATTATTAGATAGTTTCAAAAGTTAAGGACTCACTAAATGTGCTTCAATTTGAAGTACACATTGAAGATGAGTTCACTGAAGAATGTTCTCTCATTCTAGGATAAAGACAAGAATTACAATGAACTGTTTTCAGAAATCAAGCAAACATTCAGAATCATAAAGTACTTAAAATGTTAGGAAAAACTTTCTCAACTTAGAATTCTGCATCTAGCAAACTGTTTATCAAAGGTAAATAGTTTTTCAAATAGAAATTAAGGAAATTTGCTACCACTAAGTTTGACTTATGAGAAATGCCAAAAGTTCTTCAGAATAGGAAAATAATTAAGACCATTGTGATCATTAATTTTTTTCTCCACAAAGGGCTGCCTAGCTGGCTGAATGGGTTAAAGGCTCCAGCTGCCAAGCCTGAGGACCTCAATTGCATCCCTGAGACTCACAGTACAAAGCATAAACCGACTCCCTCAGACTGTCCTCTGACCTCCACACCCACTGTGGCACACTCAGGACCTTTGGAAGAGCAGTCAGCGCTCTTACCCACCGAGCCATGTCTCCAGCCCTGGACTATATCCGTAATGGAGTGAGCCTAAATAAATCCTTCCTTATGGAAATCGCTTATAATCACAGACACAGAAAAGGAACTAACATTAAGATATAGAGACTTTGGGTCTGGGCAAGAGCTTGTTTGAGTATCTACATTAATACCACTACATATTAATACCATTATATACTTGTAAATATTTTCAACAACATGACTTTATTTTTAAAAAAGAAAAGGAACCAAGGCAAATATTCAAATATATACAAAGAATGCTAAATGGAAATGTAATATATTATTTTTAATTGATATAACAAAAGAAAATAATTTGATTAGTAAAAGAAACATTCAATGGTGACAGCTTTCAAACTATGACTATAGCTTTTTAAATAAGTAAAAATAGTGGCAGCTGTGGCAATGTGAACGAGAATGGCCTCCAGAGGCTCATATATTTGAATACTTGGACCCCAGTTGATGGACTTGCTCTAGAAAGGCCTTGTTGGAGATATGTCACTGGGGGGTTGGGGTGGGGAGTTTGAGATTCCAAAAGCCAACCCATCTCTCTCCCTCTCTCTGCCTTCAACTTGTCTGTAAGATGTGGCCTTTCAGCTACTGCTGTCATGCTCCTCACCATGATGGTCATAGATTCATCCTCTGAAACTGTAAGCAAACCCCTATGAAATATTTTCTTTTATAAGCTGCCTTGGTCATGGTGTCTTTTCATAATAAAAAAACAGTAACTAAGGCAGCAGCAAATGTATATGGGGGTGACAGCCCATGCACACAGTATATGTGAATGTGGACCAACATAAAATATTTAAAATCATCAAAAAGATAAAGTTTGTTAAACTTTACAATACTTGGCATTAATTAAAAAGCCACAAGCATACAAAAAAAAAAAAAAAAGCAAGACCATAGCTCCACTAGAGAACAAAGCCAGTCAGGAAAATTGGCCTTCGTATACAAGGACATCATCAAAAGTGTCAATTCAACATGACATAACAAGTGTAAATACTTTTAGCAAGGGCTAAAGCAGACTTGAACACTATTGGTCCAATCTGATATACTATAACATGAGAACCCATGATATAGTACTTAGAAGAAAACATGTAGCAATAAATTTTTACTTTAAAAAAATACTTGGTTTTATCTTATGTGTACTTGGCTGAATATATGTTTGGATATCATGTGCTTTTAGAAGCTCAAGAAGGTCAGAAGAGGGCACTGGATCCTCTAGAACCAGAGACACATGGTGTTGTAAGCTGCCATATGGGTGCTGGGAATTGAAACCAAATCTCCAAGAGTAGTAAATACTCTTAACTGATAAGCCAGCTTTCTGCCCCTATATTCACTTTTTAAAAATAACAGTATAGGCATCAATTAGTTCAATAATTGCTACTATAAGAAAACCTAGAAAAAATGCAAATTAAGCACAAGGAAATAACAGGACTAGAATATAAATCAATAAAATAGAAAACAAACAGTAGTATCAATCAATAAAATTAAAATCAATGAAACTCGAAGCCGATTGTTTCAAAAGATAATAATAGTGATCAATCTTTTACTTAGAATGACTGGATGACAGGCATATAATAGTGAAGAGTCAGTGCCTTTAAAATAATATAGGAAAGGGTGAAGGGAGATACAGAGCAATCAAGATGAGCTGTCTGTCTGTAGATAGCCATGGTACCTGTTAATCGGTTACTCTAGTCTGTTTTACATCCATTTAAGACTCCAAATTAAAAAAAAAATACTCTTAAAAAGCATAAGATACATATATCCGTTTTTCCTAAAACTGCTTTTAGAATGCAGATATACATAGAGATATGTAGATATGCATAAAAAAGGATGGGAGTCAAGCTACTGAGAAGAAAGATCTTCATGTGGAGCCTAATCCCCACAGGGGAAAACCAGGAAGAATGCTGTTAACTCTAGGCAGTGCAGTGTCTGTATACTCACATGTATGCTTAAATATTATTTAAACAAGTATATCTGAGCGATATTTTTGTACTTAAAGAAATGTCTAGTGCCTAAGAAAATAACAAAACTGCAAAGGAAATCTGAATTTTAATAATCAATTTGGCACAATATATGTATGATCACCTAATAAGAGAGTCTAACTGAAGGGTTGTCTAGATTGGGCTGGCCTGTGGACATGTCTATTGAGACAATCTTAATTATGTTAATTGATTTGAGAAGATTCAGCCTCAAAGTAGGTAGCACTATTGTCTGGGTTTGGGTCCTGAATTAAGATAGAGAAAGCAATCTGGGCAGTTAGTATGCATGCATTAATTTCTTTCTGATCTTGACGGTGGATCTAATGTGACTAACTCTTAAATATCTGCTGACTTTAAATTGTGAGCCAAAGTAAATTCTTTCTTCCTAAGTTGCTTTTTCTCAGTCTTCTCCTTCACTACAGCAACAGTAACAAAGCTAATAAGAAGCTTCAGTGTATCAATTCTTTCTAATTAACCTAAAATCCAACGCTACTGTAAATCAAACAACTATTTTCTAGTGAAAGAGCATACTCTTTTCTACTAAATACTTAGTACTAGGTACTAAGTACGACCAAAATCCTGTAACAGGAAACACTAAAGTGTAATAAAAGCCTAACTCTAATCAAGCTATGTCATCATTGTAAAGCTACACTCACTGAAGACAAGAAGCAAGCAAATGAAAGAAACAGAAGAGAATATAAAACTAGCTTTAAGTTCAAACCCAAAAATTTGAAGCACCATTTTCAAAAGGTGAAACATAAATTAGTAAATATATTAAATAAAAAATATTGATATAACAAGGCAGGTCATCCAAGGCCCTAAATCTGCGTCTTGCTTCAACGGTGTTTCTACAGAACAGACACAGGGACTCCCTCCTTTTAAACTTTCAACTGCCTTCCAGTCTCTCCAGCAGCACCTTCTTGTCAGCCCCAGAACCAGGCCCCATCACAGGTGAGGTCATCTCCCACACCGTGCATCTCTGATGGTTCTTCTGTACCTTCAGGATACCTACAGCTGCCTCTCTGAGCTACCATCTCTTCCTAAACTCCTGAGAAAGAGCTCCAGGGTTGTCAATACAAGATGCAAAACAGCTGGTGGCTGGGCTGTTGAAGTACAGAAGCCATCTCAAGAGTGAATGGGGGTAGAACTAGAGCGCTGGAGAACCTGAACCAGGGCTTTCTGGATCTTCTTACCCTGGGTTCTGACCTAAGGGTCTCTCATTTCTACAACTTCCGGAAGGGCCACTTCCAGGATGAGGAGGTGAAGCTTAAGAAGATGGGATTGGCTGGGTCCCAGCTGTCCCTGGGGAAGTTTAAGTACTACCAGAAGTCCTGGAAGCCTACCAGAGGCTCCTGTGCTCTATAGCAGTCAGCAGACATCTGAGCCTCTCCTGCCCCTAAACAACTCTCTAAGTGCCCTGGAGCCCCTCACCTTCCAAACCTTGAACCAAATGAAAATATAGCATTTGAAACAGAGGGGAAAAAAGATTACAGTAACACCCACTGGAAAATTTAGTATGTATTCAGTGACCATTAGCATCAAGATAGTTCAATTCCAATCAACAGTTCTTCCAAATTACTAAGAGAAAATAAATGGCCTAAGAAGAATATGCGTGCTCAACAGATATGAAAGCTGTTCAGTTTCACTAAACCTATAAAACAAACAATGAGATTCTTTCACCAGTAAGACATCTTTAAAATGCCGGCCACTGATGGAAAAGTAGTTTGTAACAATTGTGTGGAGGACAGGACTTATTAGGCAGTTATGTGCCCACGTGGTAATGCTTGTGTCCTAGCTTTAGTTCTTACAATTTATTCTAAATACTAGAAAGGGCACATTTGAATGTTTATCATATTACAAAAACTTTCTTTTGAAAGCCAAAAAACATACTGATATCAAGCTGAATTTTGTCCTCTTGAAAGTTACATTGAAAGACTAACCCTCACACCTGTGAAGGCAATCCTATTTGGAAAGGGGGGCCTTTACAAATATAACCGAGTTAAAACGAAGTCATTAAGGCTGACCCTAACGCAGTATGACTGGTGTTCTTGTAAGTGGAGAAGACAGAATGAGTACAACATGCCATGTTATTTGTAAAGGCAAAGACTGGATGGAGTCAAGGAACCTTAAGGATTGCAAGTAACTACTAGAAGTTGGAAGATGGGTATGAAATAGATTCACACTCCGTTTCTCCAGAAGGAACAAACTCTGCTAGTCCTTTGATTTGAGATTTCAATCTAAAACAATGAGAGAATACACTGTTCTATAGACTACCTTGTTTTATGGTACCTGGTTAAATATAGCATCTATTATATTAATAGAGACCAATACATTACATATAACTATACCTTCATACAATGTAGTAGTATGACATTAAATGAAAGAATAAGAGAATGAAATAGGTATAAATGGACAAGGAAACATACCTCTAGCATAAAAAAAGATCTGTGTAATATATAAAATACTCTTTTTTTGGTTTGTTTTTGTTTTTATTTTTTGGTAAATTAAGCATCTTGCTAGTCCTTCAACTGCTTATGGAAAACACTTGTGATCATTAATCTTCTGTGTCCCTTCACTGGGTTTGGAATGACTTAGGAGAGATTCTGGGAGTGCCTGTGAGGGCATTTCCAGACAGCTTTAATGGAAGAAGGCAAAACCATCCTAAATGGGCAGCAACAACCTCGGGAGAGGGGGTCATGAACTGAATAAACATCACAAAAGGAGAAAGTGAGGCAAGAAGTAACCCTGTGCAGCCTAGGCTCACTCCCCTAGCTTCATTGGCCTGCTAGCACAGCTAACCGGCTCTGATGGCCATGCTCAGTGATGAGCCACACCCTCACACTGTGAGCCAAAATAAACGTCGTTTTGTTTTGCAAGTTGCTTTTGTCAGGCATTTTGTCACAGCAGCCGGAAAAGTAGTATGTCATCCTGCTCCAGTGCTGGCCAAGTCAAACAAGGACTACACTGTTCCCCTCTGTAACCTTGAGACCTTCAATATTCAATCATCAATAGTATGTAAAGATTTGATTTTTTTAACCTTTAAAATTTGGAACTACAGTTCTGGTAAGTAAGTATTTTGTCTGTAAATAATCCCAGCTTTTTCAAACCTAAGATGAATGCTTAGCTTTGTAAATAAAGACTCTGATACTGGTCCTGAGCATACAGCTTTGTGATAACCCCAACACATTATCATACATTCCTGGACTTCCTTACCACATCCCCTTTGCTTCAATCTAGCAAATCTTTCATGAGCATTTCTTTTACAGATGTGATTCCTTTAGCAAATCTTCAATGACAAGTTGAAAGTCTAAACAAATTACTACTATAAAGAAACCCTAGCGTCTAGAATACTGAAATGGTAATGAGAATTAAACTATAAACTTACTACATCTTTCACTTGACTCTACTTTCTAAAGGGAGTTTTCCTATTTCTGGCCAACCTGAAAACCCAGAACCTCCCATATGTTAGGCCAGTTATCAGTGCATCACACATTTATACACAAAATTAAAAAGTGAGGTTAGAGTTTGCTATTTATTTTTTCACTACCATTTATTACCATTAAAATGATGGCGTCATCTCCTAGTTCTGTAAGTTATTGATTGATGCAGTAAATAAACAAGACATTCTTGTTATGCACCATTTATGAATACAGTTGAAGATACCAAACAGCTTCTATTTAATAACTAATACCAGTTAAAAAATTACTATTCTAGGTTATTTGTAAACCAGTAAAAAGTTATATTTACAAATAACAGTGCACACCTTATAAAGCTAAATAAGAATGCACTGACTTGTGTTGCTTCCATAATCTTTATAGTAAAAATAATACTAGGCTGTTAAATATGGGAAGAAAGCCGTGACCTTTAGAGCTACAAAATAATATATAACAATGCTCAACTTCATCTACTCTTATAAAATTATTTTTCTACCTAAAATTGAAAAAGCAAGCACCATGCTTCCATTAAAATCATCTATTTAAAAATCTGTGGAATATGGACAGAAATAAAACAAATGATATATTATCAACATGTGTTTCATTTGAATCTTATTCTTCCCAGGTTTTATAACTTGAAATATGCTTGACACCCTAACAGGCTGTCACAGTTACACATCTACAATCCCCTAACTCTAGAGTTAGATGCACAAGATCAGGAATTAAAGTTCAGTCACACCTACATCCTAAGTTTGAGACTAGTCTGAGCTATACTTATTGACCTTGTCTCAATAAATACATACATATTCTGTTTCTGAACATTCAATACTGACTACATGATAGAAGCTGTTCAGCAGCACCACAGGATGCAATTCATCTCTTCAGGATGTCAGCCAACAGATTCTAACATAGGTAATAACGAAGGTCCTAGCAGAGTCTTCTGTATTATTCCAGTAGACTTCATTTTATTTCTCCACTGAACAAGTTTGTATTAATTATAAGTATTATTCAAAGGTTCTTCTTTATAGACTTCATACTTAACTGACTTAAAATTGCTAAAACTGATCTAAATTTTTTTGCTATCAATGGGAAATGTGAACGAACACTGAGTAATTTCAGTAACAACTTTCTTCACATGCTTCTACAAATCCCTAAAGAACGTCATAGGTGGCACTCATTCTAACTATGACATTCTTTAAAACCCCTTAGTAAGACCTTTCTATAGATCTAGATGCAAAGGTTGGGAAATGTGCCCACTCTACTGAACAAAGAATGAGCAGGCTTTACAGTATAGGCTCTAATCTTCCCTTCTCTGTCATACTTTGGTCCTTACCTTCTTCCTACCACAGAAGAGGGCACTTTTCATGGTTGTATATTCCAAATCCAGTGAATTTTAGCTTTCTTTCCTCATTGCTCAAAGTGAAAGGCATATCCTACTTATTCTACCACTCTTGCCCTAATTAATGCAGGCCATCATCAAGAAGATATTAGCTTAGCAGGGGAATGAAACCACTTTGCTTAATGAAGAAACTGAACTCCAGGTAATAGTATCTGTCAAGAATATGAAGTTTTTTACAATTTGATCAAGCAGTGAGAAATGCTGACTAGGCTCCTAAGTCTGAATCAAATGACTAATTATAATTATTCAATCAAGAAGTGTGTGATGTGAAAATTATAGAAAAATACCAAGATGTTAGGTCCATCTCCTAGAACTGCATACAAAGTGAGGAAACACAATTTAACTAATGAAGATGAGTAATAAAAACATGGGCTGAGGAAGTAAAAGAAATTAAGACAAAACTTTTACTGATTAAAAAAAGAATCTAATAATCACTTAATAGTTTAAAACAAAACAGGAAATAAAGCAAACAAACAGGTGAGTATGGCAGGGGGAAAGAAGGCCAATCCTCACCAGCCTCAAACCCTTCAGAAAGGAGGCTAGCCACAAGTAGCCACAGGTTTTACTTTCCACGTTCCTTACTAGGAACTACACATATTAAACTCCACATGGAGAATGAAGAAGGTGAATGTACATGCACCTTACCCAAGCTAGCTATTACTCTACCTGAAAGTCAGCAGTACTTTACAATAAGATAAGTGAATCTTGCTCTTTAAGTTTATGAGTCTATACTTCCAGGTAATGATACCATTAGAACTATTAACTCCATGTAAGTTATAACACATATTCACTTTTTATGTTTAAATTTAAATGAAATCCTAATTTCCATAAAGTCTATTTATTGAAACTATACCATAGCAACAGATTTCTAAGAGTCATTTCTTCCATAAAACGAATTATTCCCAGAAAATGAGAAGTGTATGTGCTACCTACTTCTCTGCCCTCCTTTAATGTCCGCCTTTACTGCAGTTCCCTTGCCTCACCCTCTACATCTAAGTGGGACGTAATCACTCTAAGAGTCTTTTGAATTCTCTACCTATAAACTGCTTTAGTTCAGGCTCATTACTATTTTACAGGGAGGGGCATCTACAAACACCTTCGGGATGTCCTGTGTCATTCCTCTCACAATCCATAGTTCATTTCTACCCTGCCGTCACCTTACCCAGGTATACTGTGGAAGTGAGCCCTGACTGTTTGTGGCTCACCACTAACAATGCTTCCTCAGCTGTACCTGTCTCTTAGTTATGCAACGTACCTGACATCTTAAGACAAAGAACGTGTTTTAACTTTAACTCACAAAACTCAAACTCGATCAAAAGAAAGCCTATGACTGCCAATGGGACATCCAATGTTTCCAATGGGACAATTCTAGAATTACCCATAGAAATAAACTTCTACTCTCAAATTGTAGTATACATTCAAATCTTCCCACTAACCTTGATAAAAAAAAAAAAGCTCTACCTCAGACCTAAGAAACCTAATTATCAAGGAATTGAACCTACCCACACATGTCTATTATTTCTACAGTGATTCTAATACATACATAAACGTGGAAATACAGGCAGAATCCCTGCTCCCTAATTCATATTTTCCAAGTCCTTTCTTATCATTTATCAACCTAGTTAGCACCTGTTAATCTTGTTCGGATGTTGCCTATTCTATCAAATTTTCCCTTTACTCTCCCATCACTCAATAGTTCTCCATCCGTTTCTAACAAGTTTTTAGAGATTATATATACTTCCAACCAGCACGACCACTGCATGAGACAACATTCTAACTTTACAGGTAGGAAAAGCAAAGACAGAGCAAGAAGGTAAAGAGGCTTGTTCAAATTGACCCCGAGCTTAAACCCACACTGCCTGACTAGACTACAAAGCTATCTTGTCTGTCTTGTAAAGGACTGACTGACTGACTGACTCATCAGTTTACGTGTTGTTTCCCTCTTCAAACACCAAGTTCCCTGAGGGCAAGCATCAATCTTGATTTTTGACCTCAACATCCAATTACCCAATGCATGTTTGTTTGATGAAAGAAGGAATGAAGAACTTACTTAAAATCTGGCACCATATAATGGTTTCATTTCTTAACTTTGTAGATAGAGCTCTCAATGCATCTGCTTATTATATTTGGTCTGACCTGTAAATTTACTGCTTGATTTATGAGAATGCATTTATTTCACTGTTGCTTTAAACTACAAAAAAAAAAGAACCCAAAATTAAAACAAAACAAAAAAACAAAAAGACTCTCTATTAAGCCAAAGGCTTCATATTTTACAGTAATTCTCACAAGAGAAAGCAACTACAATGTGGTTTTAAGTTACTGCAATTCAAAAGGTAAAGTTGATTAATAATATATGATGTAAAGAAATTGAGCACTGACTACTTGTAACCATTTCAGTAACCCACTTATGCTTACAGTGAGCCATGTTATCTTTGTCTATCGAAATATACTCCCACATCTGTCATTTCCTTGAAACCCTGGGTAAACACTACAGTAAGCTCTGAGCAACGCATATACTAGAACACAAATGAATGTCTGCCATGCCTGAAGTTCATGGGCCTGGTATGTGAACACAGTGAGTACTTAATGTTTGATAGACTGTATACTAAAGGTACTAGACCAGCAAAGCTGACCTCTACCCTACCCAAAGACAGCTCATATTTAAATTTAAAAAAAAAAAAAAGATTTCCCTAAACTGAAAATCATGCAAAAATTAATGCTGCTTTAAGAAATTTACCTTTTATTTCTATTAATTTTATGTAAAAAATGAAGTAGTTATTCCTTTAACACCACTTTGAGAGACAAATCAATAAGGGGGAAAAAATCCTCACAAAACAACACGTTGTGGAAAGTACAAAGTAACTGGGCATATAGTTCCAGTTACATTCCTAAATGACTATGTGACTTGGGGCCAAGAATTCCATTTTCTCATTTGTTTAAAGAACTATAGAGGAAGGACTTGGTTCATCTTTAAAGCTTTCTCCTAAACTCTTTTTCTTTTTTTTTTTTGAACCCACTGTTTTCTACTTTAGTCAGTGGACACAGTGTTCTTTAAAGTCTAAATTTTAGAACAAGAAATACATCTTAAGTTCAATGGAATGATTTGGTTTCCCAAAGTAGATATGAACAGTAAGCTCATAAAGTTAACAATTAATCTGGTAACTTTCCAGAAACTGTCTCCTCTTAACTTCTTCAGCAGGTGTAGTCTGATTCTGACATCTTGAACATTGCTAAGTGAGGATATGAAATGGTTCAGCTCGGCTGAAACTTCTCTGGGTGTTTCCTGGGTTCCAGAGGCACGCGCTCTGCGAGAGCTAGCAAACAGAGCAGAAAGGGAGCCGGCCAGCATTCCAACAATCCCCCTTTCAACTCAGTCACCTCTGAAAGATCAAGATAAGGCCTTCACCCAGAGAACCTCCCCACCCCCAGAAAGGCCTGCAGCCAATGTAATGAATGCTTCCGTCAACAACACCCATTCCCCTTCCCACAGAACTGCTTGCTCCCAATCTGCCATCTGGGGTTGGAATGGGCCTCACAGCGCCAAACTCAGAACCACTTTTGATCCCAAAGGCCTTGAGCTATTAGAAACTGTCGCTTCCCTACGTATGACTTCGGAGAGAGCAGCACCCCCCACCCCACCACGCAAGGGAGGAAAAAAAAAACCCACAGTGGGGCGGAGAACAGAAACTAGGCCTAGTTTCTGCTGGAGAAATAAACCCCGTTTTTGCAATTGGGAGCAGGCGCATTTCCTGCCCTTGCTCTGATCCTAAGTGTCCATGAACCTGAACTGCACTTTATCCTCTCCCGGAATCCTAAAGGCGGACCAAAAATCGGATTCGCTTCTTTTCCCATCTATTCACTCCTAAAACCTCTAGCATTGTTAAGGAAGATAATAACCCAGATCCAGAAGTGGGAAGTAAAGCAAGGGCCGATGCTGGGATCCTGTCCTGAGATGAAGCTGCTGATGCACGAAGAAAATCCCCTTGTGGGCTAGAGGAAAGTTTGAACCTGCAGCAAGGGCACGGACCCGGCCCGGCCGACCTGGGCTTCTGGGCAGGCCTACGGAGGTGACACTCCCTTGTTCTCCAGCAGCTGGGGGAGGTGGCTCCCGGCTGGGTAGGCCTGCACCCGGGGAGCAGGGTGAGGGGAGTCCCAGGGCCCGGGAGGCTGGAGGCCTGGCCCGCAGCAGCACCCCAGTCGTGCCGAGCCCGCCCCCCTTCTCCCTCCTACTCTTGAGTGCCCCCCCAGCCCGAACCCGTCAGGAGACGTTGGGGGGTGGAAAGGGCAGCGACAAGGGTCTCGGCTACTGACCACACATTTCTTGCCGAGGAAGGAGAAGAGAGACTCGTTCTCTTGCGGGGTGAGCAGCAAGGAGCCCACGTTGGTGACCCTCCGCGGGGGCTGCTGGCCCGAGCTCATGGTGTCGCCGGTGGGGTGGAGCGTCCAGGGTCGTCTCTTCTGGCGGCGGGCGAGCACTCGGGTCCCACGGTGGGTGACAGGGGCGCGAGCCGGCAGTCACAGCCGCAGCATCCCGTCGCCGCTCCTCCGGCGGCGCGCGGAGGCCGAGGGAAAGAGCTGACGGCCGGCGCCCTCGGGCCGCGCGCCGACAGGGAAGCTCCGGGCTCCCGGCCTGCTCGGCTCGGGCCGGACGGTCGTTGTCCTCGCACTCTGGCGGCTGCGCTAAACTCCCTACTCCTTCAGTCCTCTGGCGGCGGCGGCGGCAGCGGCAGAGGCGGCGGCAGCCGCACAATCCAACATGGCAGCGGGGGCGGGCGAGACCACGGGACGCGGGACGCGGGGGAGCGCGCCGGAAACTCGGCAAGGCGGGATACCCCCTCGCTTGCTGCGTGCCGGGGCGTGTCCTCCCCCAGGCCCCGCCCCTTCCGGAAGCGGCAAAGGCTCATCCCGGTGGAGGTCTGGTTGCAGGCTAGTCGCCCCCACCAATGACCACCGCGCGCGTGCGCAGACTCAGAGCGAGGCAGGGCTGGCGGGTCTCCCCTACACTGCCGAGCCTGACGCCCCCTTGCAGCAGCGCCCACCTTTGCGGAGCGTCCGGTCCGCGTAGCCAGTGTTTGTTAGGCATCGAAGCGAGACTCTCAGGCCGCCTGTCAGGGAAGTCTAGATTAGCTGGAGAGAAAGGGCAGCCGGCGTTGTTTCGGTCAGAGCCGCAGGTGCCTCTGATTTCTCGATCTTAGTCCCGGCCGCCACCGGGGCCTGGAGGGACAGTGCTGAGATCAGAAAAGACATCTTCAGAGATGTCAAAAACAGACTCGCAAAAGGCGTCCACCACCCGCCTGGTGGATCTCGTGGGATAGGTGTGTGTAGTTTTTACGCTCCGACTATTCCTGAATGCCATTTTATTTTCTTGCCTTGTGAATTGGAAACTACCCCTCTCCATCCTTCTCTGTCTCAAATTGGAAGCACCTTATTGTCTCTTTAATTCAAGATGAATACACGCTTTTGGGAATGTCGTGTAGGAATACACCTTACCTCTTTTTTCCTTACGAGTTAATTTCATGGTTCTGTATTCTAGGTGCAGGGACCTAGAGCCTGGTGCATACTCAGCCAGCTGAGCTATATTCCCCCAGCAGAAGTAAATAATGAGAATTCATTACTGTGTTCCCTAATACTAAAGGTTAGTATAAAATAATTGGTTGGAAACTAAAAAGCTTTAGTTTAAAAAATTGGAATATAGAAACAATAAACCAGATTACAGCGAATTCTATAAAATGTACATTCTCCTATTAACATTAAGCATACAACATATTACATAAATTGTACTAACGATGATTGCTAATTACTTAGTTCTAATTAAACAGTTGCATATTCAACTTTTATGACAAACTCTGGTAAATTTCTGATAGCTCTCTAAGCATTGATAAACCATTACCAACGAACTGAAAACACAGCTGTAAAGCTGCCTATAATGCACATAATGAAATTGGGTGATGAGGAACAAGCCGACAACAGAGGATGTGCAAGTATACTCTTAGGAGTTCTTGCATAGCATATGGATATCTCAAATTATCTTAATGTTAATGGAAAATTAATCTTTAAAAGTGGCAAAACCTTATAAAATAATAGGTTTGTAAAAGGCACCATTTGAACCATGGCGGCTAACAAACCTGGAAGATGAGTCAGTTTATGATTTGTTAAAATTGCATCTCTTATCAACTGAAAGCCTGGTAATAGCCAAGATCATCACAAGTTCTTGAGAAATGTTTCAGCCCTGACATTTTCAAACATGAAAACTTCCTTATCCAGAAATATAGGCTGCGGTTGGTTCAAGGTTGAAGTTCCAGTTGGACAGTTGTTTAGATACATCCGGGAATTGCTTCTCTGTCTCAGGTTCCTCATCTATAAAATAAAATCACTGTTTCACGGAAGTAGTATAGTGGAACTTGGGGCAGTTAGACCTACTTTAAAAATGTAGCGAGAAAGTACCACTTATACAGTGAGTACCCACGTCCTGTCTTGCTTTTCACTATCTTTGCTTGTGGTCTGTTATGTATTTCTTTGTCTTAGAGGATCAAGTATTGAAGCATGTATTTTTACATCCATTTTTATGTAAGCCTGATTTTTCAAAAACCTTTAATTCACAGCCTTACACAATTCTCAAATCTATGTCCGTGCGTTTAGAACATATTCATTTTCTTAGTGATCAGGCTACAGGTTTTGCCAAACAGATTGTTTTAGTCCATTTTGCTAAAATAACCAAACTGCTAATATTATAATTGTAGTCAGGCCTGTTAATTAGTAAAATCCAAGAAGCTAGCTAGGACCTAGACCAGAGAATGCCTGCTTAATATGCACAAGATACTGGATTCTATCCTCTTCTCTCTCTCTCCCTCCCTCTCGCACTCATGTGAGTGCACGAGCACAGGAGCACACACACACACACACACACACACACACACACACCCCACAAACAACAAAGCCCAAAAAAGCAATTAAAACTATTTTAAGAATGTGTGTAGGGAGGTGGCATAGGTGGGGCTGGAGGGAGGATGCCTGGGTGGGGCTGGAGGGAGGGAAGGAGAAAGTGATGTAATTCTATTTTCATTGTAAAATGTACACAAAATTAGAATGAACATTTTTTTTAACTAAAAATACCAGCTCTCACTGACCACCAAACTGCTTTGAAAATAGATGTGAGAGAAACAAAAAACGGTGGCCTGGTATGTGTTTCAGAACCCCGTAGGAGAGACCGATTGAGTTCCAGTCATTTCACACAGGTCTACTAGCCTGTGCTTCTTTCAATTGTCTGCTCTTCTTCTCCTCAAGAAATCTTTAGGTCTTACCTCAGTACAGCTTTCACTCACTGTTGTCTGTTTTCTTTAGACTTGAAGATTAAAAATTGTCATTATCATAATGCTTTTTCCTTAATCCCAATTTATTTCTTTATATCTTCCACAAAATCTTAAATATAGTACCTTGTCCACAAAATTTCAATTTCAACTTGAGTTCTTATTTCTAGCCTCCCCCTCCCCCACCTCAGGGCTTTCCCCAATACCTTGATAGTCATAAAGCAAGAAAATTTAAGCGTGAACATTTCGTTGGAAATAAGACTTCCTTATGCATTTGAACATGTGAAGAACAAAGTATTGGGGAAGTTCCTCTTTACTGTACACAAAGGATTCTGTTTTATTCATTCATCCCAGTATCAGGAAGTATTAGCAATATTTGTTTCAAGAAGTCTAGCCAGTCCTCTGACTTCTATTCTTGATAGCATAACTCCTCCTGCAGAGCACAAGACAACAGTCACTGTTTTCTTTGGCAAGTCCTTTTCTTATCTCAAATTCTTTTTGCCCAGTTTGAGAGATTGGATTTAGTCCAGGAAATAAGCATTTGAGTCTCCTTCAGCTGGATGTTTTGAAGTTCATTAGGCTAAAAAGAGTAGGGGTCTTTATCTTCATCTAAAGTATAGTTGCTATATTAAAAGTCTAGAAATAGAACAAATACAAAAGTAACTCTTGGATTTCACTTTTCATGTTGTTTCCTTTCCCCATACTAAACTCTCCCCTAGAACTTTATTTTCCATGGCTTTCTTTGCTATGATTCTTTAAGGTGAGTGCTTCATTTTGACAGAAAACCTAGTAATAACGTATTTATGGAAGTGAGGGGATATTTTCAGATGTCACCCATACTACCACGACCACACTTTCCATTTTTCTTCTGGTCTTCAGTTATCCATTTTTCTTCTTTACAGCTGTCATTGTGGATGTATAGGTCCTCTGAAATACACTACTTCCCTGGTTAATGTTAGTAAATTAAAACATAGTGACACCCTTCTCTATGGGAAAATTGGTAATAGCATCACCAGAGTTCCATGGCATTCAGACATTGTAGCCAAAATTGCTGGTGCTGACACTACCCAGCTGTGGGAGAACTGATTTATAGAGACAAAGCAAGTGGATCTGGATGCTGCAGAGAAGATGAATACCACTTCTCTCACTGCAGCCTCTAAGTGTCATGGGTGTAAACTGTCCACATTGTAAAATATCTGCACATTTTTATATAAGTACTGTGTAAATTGGGAACTGAGAGGATTTGCTCTAGTACATATTTTTTCTAGTTAAATGTGGAGTGTTTTATTTGTTATCAAAAATAAAGCTGACAAACTTCTTTTCTCCTGTTTCAATTCATTTTAAGTAGAAGTCATTTTCTGGGTTATGTGTAACGAATTGATAGGTTATCTGCAAGCTATTCACATTCCTCATTGATTTTAGTGGGAAACTGAATTCTTATTCAATTTTAGTGAATCACCTATGATAGCTATTGCAACGCTCTGGTCTAGTCCCCAGATACCTAATACATACTTACACTCAAGAAGTGATTTGTGGCACTAGGTATGCTATAGCTCTCTGGATAATGTTTATCTGTTCCAGCTGCTGTTCTTTAACTTCATTGAATATTCAGTAGCTATTACTGTAGTAATTCCAAGTGAGAGAGCAGAGACATTATAATGAGAATTAGTTCTTCATTATAATGTACTCCAGATCAGTTTATTGGTGAGTTAGCAAATGGGTTCTTAGATAATGTAAAGATGCCCTATCTCTACATAGTTTCACTGGCACATAGCTTTATATAAAAGGAGATGGTCTCATCTACAAAGAACTTAAAGTTACTTAGTATTTTTATTTTTTTATTACTTAACACTTTCATACCATGTATTTTGATTGATATGTACCCCTCCCCCAACTCTTTCCATATCTATCTCTACCTCCCTTTCATACCCACCCAACTTTGTGTCCTTTTTAAAGTTTTTTTTTTTCATTTTAAACCCACCAATACCAAATTTTGCTGCCCAAATATTCTTGGATGGGTGGTTTTCCACCCATACATAGTCAGCTTACCAAGAACTATATTCTTAAAAGAAAAGTTTGGCATGGCTTAAGCTTATATAGATTCTGTGCATGCTGTAGTAACTGCTGTAAATTCATACAGGCAGATGTCCTGCTGTCCAAACATACAGCTTCTTTGTCTTCTGCTATCTCTGGCTCTTACACTCTTCTGATCCCTTCTATCACAGTGATAACAGCATTAGAAGGAGGTGAGGAATGAGGGATGAATGTTCTGTAGTTTATTTCTGGCACTTTGATTAGTTGGAGGTCTCCATGTTAATCACCATTTACCATATGTAGAAGCTTCTCCAATGAGGGTTGAGAGATAAAGTATCTAAATGTAAATATAAGCCATTAGGAATTATCCAACATTATATCTATCTAGCAAAATAATAATAGAAGATTTACCCCTAATGCCTATGGCAGCTATAGGCTCTTGGTCCAGTGAAGGTATCAGGTGTGGAATTCATCTCATGGAGTGGACTTTAAATCCAGTCACAAAGTGGTTGGTTACTCCAGTGATTTGGTGCCATTATTACACTAGAATATTTACCCCTAATGCCTATGGCAGCTATAGGCTCTTGGTCCAGTGAAGGTATCAGGTGTGGAATTCATCTCATGGAGTGGACTTTAAATCCAGTCACAAAGTGGTTGGTTACTCCAGTGATTTGGTGCCATTATTACACTACCTAATAGGAAAGTCTTGCCAAGTCAGTCATTATAGCTCACAGGATTCACACCTGGATAGTATTGATGATTATTTTTCTCCTGCAGTAGCTTGCATAGAACTATGAAAGCTAACCAGTAGTAATGAATCAAGTCAGTAACAACTTGATCTCTCCATGTTTTATGACTCAAATATATGGTGTCTTCAGAAACAGGCTCCTACTGTCAAGTTCTGGAGAATAACAAAAAACAATGTCAATAGTCCATAATGTTTGAGTGTCTATGAGATCACAATGGCCAACAATTTCAAAAGGAACTGGTTTCCTGGCACTTTTTGTTAACATCTGGTGTCTATAAGAGGCATCATTGCTGTTATAGGGTGTGGTTACTTGAATAAGAATGACCCCCATATGCTCATCTGGGAGTGGTACTACTTGAGAAGAGTTAGAATGCGTGGCCTTCTTGGAGTAGGTATGGTCTCTATGGACAAAGTGTATCACTGGGGGAAGGCTTTGAGGTTTCAACAGCCCAAACCAGGCCCAGTGTTGCCTCTTCCTGTTGCCTGCAGATCTGGCGGCAGAACTCTCAACTACATCTCCAGCACCCTGTCTGCTTGCATGCTGCCATGCTTCCTTCCATGATGATAATGGACTCACTTTTGAAATTGTAAACAATCTCCAACTAAATGCTTCCTTTATCAGATTGGCCATAGTCCTGGAATCTCTTCACAGCCACAGAACACTGTTTAAGACAATACCATTCACAGTAGCCTCACAAAAGAAAAACTTACAAAGACAGTGAAAGATGTGTACAGCAAAAAATTTAAGACCCTGAAAAATCAATTGAAGAAGATACCAAAGATACCAGGGAAATGAAAAGAACTCCCATTCTCACGTCTTAATGGGATATATATACTATGAAAATGGTATATTTTCTACCATTCTACCAAAAGCAATCTACAGATTCCATACTATCTCCAACAAAATTCCAGTGCAGTTCTTTATAGAAATTAAAGAAATAAACATAAATTTCATGTGGAAATTCAGAAGACTTGGGATACCCAAGGCAATCCTAAACAGTGCAATAGCTAGAGGTACTACTCTATCTTTTAGTTAGAGTTTCAATGCTATAAAAGACACCCCAGTCAAGGCAATGTTGTCTTAGAAGAAACAACATTTAATTAGGGCTGGCTTATAAGTTCAGAGGTTCAGTCCAATATCATCAAGGTGGGCACATAGCAGCGTCCAGGAAGGCATGGTTCTGGAGAGGGAGCTGAGAGTTCTACATCTTGATCAGAAGGCAGCCAGGAGAAGACTGCCTCACAGGTAGCTAGGAGGAGGTTCTCCAAGGTCAGCCCCAAAGTGACACACTTCCTCCAACAAGGCCTTGTATGGAGGAACATACAAGACACAGCATGGGCCAAGCATATTCAAACCACCTCAAACCCTCAAGGATTTTGAGTAATACTACAGATTTGAAGAATTGAAGATCTACATCCACACTCCTAGAGTCACCTGATTTTTGACAAAGAAGCCAACGAATGATATGCATTGGAGAAAGAACAGCATCTTCAACAAGTTGAAGCATATCACATCTTGACCAGTTGTGCTGGTCAAACTTGATAAGTACAGGTAGAAAAATGAGTCTTTTTTTTTTTGGTTTTTCGAGACAGGGTTTCTCTGTCTAGCCCTGGCTGTCCTGGAACTCACTTTGTAGACCAGGCTGGCCTCCAACTCAGAAAAATGAGTCTTGATCTGCATCTGTCTACACAAAACTCAAAGCCAGTAGGACAAAGACCTTATCATAAGATTTTTATATCTGACTCTAATAAAGGAAAAAGTAGAGAATACATTTGAATTCATTGGCACAGGTAAGTATGCTCTAAACAGGAACCTGATATCATAGGCATTAAAATCAACAAGTAATAAATGACCTCATGAAACTAAAAACTTTCTGTACATCATCATTCAAGTGAAAAGTGGGAAAAAATATTTTACCAGCTGTACATATGACAGAGATTAGTATCTAGAATATATAAACAACTAAAATAAATAAACATAAAACCTTATTTTTTAAAAAATGAGGCACAGAATTAAAGTGTTCTCAAAAGATATAGGAGAAGTGAGTGCAAAACATTTTTTTTTTTTTTAATGATCGATATTTTTAGCCAGCAGGGCAAATGAGAACTAACTTGAGATTTCATCTTATCCTGGTCAGAATGGCTAATGAAAACAAAACAAAACAAAACAAAACATACTGGTATGGATTAGCAGAAAAGAGAATGCTTACTGCTGGTGGGCGTGCAAACTTGTGCAGCCTCTATGGAAATCAACATGGAGATTCCTCAAAAAGCTAACATTGAAAAACCACACGATCCAGCCATGGCACTCATGGGCTGCGATACCTGCACATACATGTGCATTGCTTCTCTATTCATAGTATCCAGGAAATGGAAAGAGCCTAGATGCACATCCACGGATGGATGGTTAATGAAAATGTATACATTTACACAACGAGGTGTGAGTCAGCTACTAAAAAAGCAGGCAAATAGATGAAGCTGGAAACAACCATTTCAAGGTAGCCCAGACACAGATAGATATAGATCGTGTTTTCTCTCCTCTCTGGATGTTAACCTTGAATGTTAACCACAGATACTGTGCGTTTCATATGAATTACCAATAGAGGTTACAAAAGAAGCCACCACGGGGAAAGGATTCAGTGAGAGGAGATGGAACACTCCTGTATGGAAGCTCACAGTCAGCTATTAGATGGAACACAGGGTTCCCAAGGAAGGAGCTAGAGAAAGTACCCAAGGAGCTGAAGGGGTCTTCAACCCTATAGGTGGAAAAATAACACGAACTAACTAGTACCCCCTGATCTCATGTCTCTAGCTGCATATATAGAAGAGGATGGCCTAGTTGGCCGTCATTGGGAAGAAAGGCCCCCTGGTCATGCAGACTTTATATGCCCCAGTACAGGGGAATGCCAGGGCCAGGATGTGGGAGCCGGTGGGTAGGGAAGCAGGGCCGGGAGGGGGGAGGGTATAGGGAACTTTCTGGATAACACTTGAAATGTAAATGAAGAAAATATCTAATAAAAGTTGAGAAAAAAAAGTGAATATTGAACGCGAAGTGTTATATTGGGGAAAGGAGACCTTAGGGCAGGGTAGAGGAGGGAGTGCTATGGTTTGAGGAAGGATAAATAACACTGAAGACCTTTGAAAAAGTCAATTTCTATTTCCATAAATAGTAAATGCCGGTAAATTGAGATTTTACATATTTCTACGAAACCCAGAAGAAGCTTCCTTCCTACTTCCCAGCACGGTCCTCAGGGACATCTGCTTTGAGCTTTGTGATGCAGCTGGTAGTTATAGATAGATGCATTTCTTAAGAGTATTTCAGCATGATGTTCATTGATTAATCAATGTAAAGAATTATCTAATGAACTTACTATTAAAAAGGATGACACTATCATTTCACCATTTATTTTCTTCCACTAGAGTTTTGCTAGAAGTTGTGTGTGTAAGCATCAACACAGAGAATAATGTTATTTTCTAAAAATTTAAGCCTTGCAGCGATTATATTCTAATAAATTTTGCTGTCCCCCAATCATACTTTCACAGTATGATTTCCTTTTTTTCATTTGTATATTTTTGAAGCAGTGAAAATCCATTTCCAAATTATTTTTCAGTACTAATATCTAGACTCCATTTGTACTCCAGCATCCCATACCAATCCTAACTGTGGTTGCATGGCTGCTGTTTATATTCTTACTTATTGTCTGGGATTCCTTGCTTTCCTTTCTGTGACATATGCTATTTCTTGTGTCTTATAATATCTGTATTGTGTTTCTTCCTTGTGTCATATTAGAAGGATTCTAGGGGGATTACTAGAGGGATCCTCCACTTCCTCCTGTCACCATAAGTTGAACAGCAGTGTTTGTAATATGGTCCTACTTCAATGTCTATACTATTCAGGTCCATAGCAACTGACCATGGGCAGCAACTCCAAAACCATTTACCAAAATAACCCTTTTCAGGTATTTTGTTAGAGAAATGTATTGAGCATATTTGTATGTGACTTTTACCCATTAATATATTGCCATGGAATTCTAAAATATAAATCATATGCCCATACTGACATCTTTTCTTCTCATTTTATAAGGCATCACACAGATTCTTTTTATCTAAAAACTCACACCTTTTTTTTTTTATTTTCTTTTTTCTCTTTTCTGTCTGGGATGTTTGGTGGTCAAACTTCAGACTTCCTGATTCATCCTTTTCGCAGCTAGAAACTACACCTAAATTTCATTGTTCCAATGAGGTCTCAACTCTTGTCGTGTTTGGGCTCAATGCTATAAATTTACCACTAATAATAGAAGTTGAAAATAAGATTTCCAAAAGTATTGAAAATGAGTAAATTAAAACAATGAAAACAGAAAACAGGGCCTGGGCTCGGGGGGTGTGTGTGTGTGGGGGGGTGGAAGATAGATGAATAGCTTGGAAATAAGACAGTCCTAGACATTAGTTAATCTGTTAGACATTCAAATGCATATGCCCAGACTGGACCTGAATCAGTAACTCTCATACAGTACTCACTAATCTATGAACAGCAAGGCTCCTGGCCATTTTTGATGACATACTAGAAGAGGATATTTCAGGGACTTATTTTACCACCCATACCTAAGCATGAAAAACATATAGCTATACACTGACCATGTTTGAATATCATTACTTTTGTGGGGTGAGTCTTCATGATAAATTACTGGGATTCTTGTCTGGTTTAAGACTTAGGTTAGCATCTATAGGCTGAATATCTTCTTTATTAACCTCTGGCAAAACAGTTGCTAAAGTAAGCAGGAATTCATTGTTCTAAGTTCAGATAGTAACTAGCTACCCCAAATCTTAATAAAGTTCCTGAGACATTCACTATATGATTCTATTTAAAAATTTGTAAAATTAATGACTTAATGACCACTAAGGCCATTTCCACCTCAAGATTCTATTGCTAAAACCAACACCATGGTTTTGGCTTTAAAAAATAACCAACATTTTGAAACATACTGGATAAAAGCAATGCATGGGAGAATAAAAATGATATTATGGTTTTTATTGTTACTATAAGCCCCTGGAGGCAAGCAAGTGGCGAGGCCCCACCCCTGAGGATCTCCAATTGCCAGGCTTCACCTACAGAACAAACCACCCAAGCTCCGCCCTACAGAGTAAAAAGCCTAAGGTCAGGGTACAGAATCCCACTTAATCCCTGAGCTCCCCTCAAGATCAGGCCACAAAAATCCCACAAATCTCAGGCTACCCTGGAAAGTCTGTCTGCTAGAGCCCCTACATAAAGTTTTCCTCCATTCCAGTTCTCTGCTGTTTCTCTTCTGAGCAGAGACAGCCACCACTCTCTTGTGTTTTCCCCAGTAAGTCTCTTGTGTGATGTTTGTTGTGTCATGTGACTTTGTGGAATTCCTTGGCTGCTGACTGCCAGGATACCTTTCCCCTCAGACCTGTAACACTTGCAATTACAAAATTTTTTTTTGGCAGTATAAACTTAATATATAAATTGTACTTTAAGCCTGACTCTACTGTTGCATGGGATAGTAAAAATTACAGTTTACTAAGTTTATAATGCCCTCCATTTAATTACTTAAGAGCAGGAATGAATGGGTATTCGGTGACTAAGATTTCATGAAATTCTTGATCAAGTGTATCAAGTATAAGCAGTGTTAGGTTTTGTGCAGACCTGTGCCCTAACTGCAAGAGTGCCTGAGATTTAAATCTCAACATTAGGGATCTGCAGTTTTCTAAGTCAGAAGTTCCCAAGGGAAAGGAAGTATACTCAAAAGGGACTCAACAGCTAGTTAATTTAATTATAAACAGATGGAACTTCAGATGCTGACTGCATTAGGAAGAGGTCTCTTTTGCAGAGAAAGCAGCAAGATAGAGTAGCAAACACAAATAATAACTGGATTTCCAGTTGTGTCTCCATGGTGACATCTTGCATTTCTCCTTACATTTTATTACTAGTGACTAGTTACTATGAGCCAATTGCTTGTAGCTAGAATTTGACATTATTCTTTTTTTGTGTGTGTGTGTGGTTGTTTAAATATATAAATGTAGGGGCCTGGTTTGATGCTGAGGTCCTGTTCCTCAATTGGTTCCTGATCTGTCTGTAAAGAAGCCATGGGCCAATATGGGTGGAAGGAATAGGCAGGACTTCTGGGTTCATGGAGGAAAGGAAGACAGATGCAGGGGAGGAGAGGAGAATTCCCCATCATGCTTTGGAGAGAGAACCAAGCAGCCATGTGAGGTCTTGGAAGGAAGGGCAACACAGGCCCTCCTGCAGGCAGGTGGTCAGAGCCTCTAAAGTTTAGGGCAAGTAAGAAGAGCAGAGATAAGAACATTATTAAGGGTACCCCTTTCCAGGCAGGAGATAGTAGAGCCCAGCCAGCGATAATGTCCAAAGGCAAGTTGAAAAGGGACAGCTCTCTCTCTCTCTCTCTCTCTCTCTCTCTCTCTCTCTCTCTCTCTCTGTGTGTGTGTGTGTGTGTGTGTGTGTGTGTGTGTCTTTTATCTGTGGATTCAAGGGAAACTGGGTTGGGATTGGTACCTCAGCCTGTTCCCCCTGAACTAAGGTGGGGTAGCGAAAAGCTACATACAACATATAAAAAATATTCAGCATTAACATGATTTAGCCAGAGTCAGTGATCATGTTAGAGGAGTTTCCTTATTCTTGTTCAGGACTCATTTGACTCAATATCTGTATTTAGAAACAATGCATTACAGTGGGCAGGGACCTTAGCAATTACAACGTCCAAACTCCTCATTTACCTGTGCCTAAAAATGGAAAAAACAGAATAGTGGGTAGGAGTATGTGGCTATATTTGGTTTGTTATATAACAAAAGCTGTTGATTACATATGTTTAAATTTTTCTTTTAAAAAACAGCGTAATATAGAGAGACAAATGTGGACAGTATAAAGATCTCGTTTGAAACTTGGCTCTGTAGTAGTCATATTACTAAACTTGATTATACTTGACTTTGCTCACTAGTACTAAGGAAATAATCGTATCACAGGAGATTGTTGTAGGACATAAAGTTGCTTTGAAATAGTAATAGCACCCGCTACAATGCCTGGCTGGTACTCAGCAAACAAAACCTAAGAGTCCCCCACATGGAAGATGTTGCACCATTTAGCCATATACCTTTGTACTCTGAATGCATGAGCCCGAAAGCCCAACAGAGAGCAGAACAAGTTTGAAAACTAATTTCGAAAAAATAAAAAAAATAAATAAAAAGTGAGAAAAGAAAACTATTTCTCCCTATTTTATCTGCTATTTACCTTCTGATAACTCCTGATTTCTGTCACTAGTCACAAACTTAAAATATTAGGATTAGTCCTCTGAATCTTAAACCGAGATTACCAAGCATAACTGATGAGTTGATATTTCCTGTCTTGGCTAGAACTTCAAAAGGAATCAAATGTGACACTTAGATCAGACTCCTTGAACCAGTGCTTCTCCACCTTCCTAATGCTGTGACCTCACGTTGTGGTGACTCCAATCCATAAAATTGTTTTTGTTGCTACTTCCTAACTGTAATTTTACTGCTGGTATGAGGTCTTAAGGTAAATATCTGTGTTTTCTGATGGTTTTAGGTAACCTCTGTGAAAGGGCTATTTGACTTGCTAAGGGGTTGCAACCCACAGGTTGAGAACCACTGTTTTAGAAGTAGACTCTAAGAAAGGGATTCAGGCACATGTGGTTATTGAGTAAATATTCTTCGGAAAATGTAAGGAAGGAAATTAAAAATGATGGATAGTGAAGAGAAAACCAACACAAATGACAACGTAGTTGTGGATAAATTTTTGTAGCTCTGGCATGAATCACTCAGCAGAAGAATTATCTTGTGGCAAGAAGGTCAGTGTGTGGGGGGGAGACAGCTTAGTGGGTGGCTCCCATTAACCAAGAAGGCCGAAACAGCCGAATCATAAGAAGGAAATGCTCAGAGCTTTGGCAAATGGGTTATAATCTAGACAAGGTGATCAAGTCAGAACTGTGGTTTCTTTAAAAGATTATTTTCTAAATCCATTTTTCATTTGCACTAAAATGTGACAAATTATAGTTTTAAAATTTTATTGGAACAATAAAATTTTATTTTATTTTATTGCTCAACTATACCAGCCAAAGTGTAGACTCTGGTAATAACTGTGACAGGAGTCGGTATATTTTGGTAATTCCCATAAAAACTTTGAGTAGCATGGTGACATTCAGAACTCTGAGGTACTAAGAAGAGGTTCAGTCAACTGCAGCTGAGCCATGCAAGGAAGGCAATGCACACGTGCTTAATGAAAAAGAAGACCTGAATGGACGGTGTCCTTTCACTAAATCAGATCATGTGTTTTTCTCAGATTGAGAATTGCTGGAGCCTGATGTCACTTGCTCCCAGGGATGAGTAAAGCATGGTCTGTTTTGAAGTTCAGGAAGCTTCTATCCAGTTTACAAGTTTACAGTCTTGCCTTCAGCTCTAACTCTCGAATGCTGGAGATTTTGAAAGAGGAACTTAGAAGCTGTCTCGTACAGAAGTGGATGCTCACAGTCATCTATATGATGGAACACAGGGCCCACAATGGAGAAGCTAGAGATAGAACCCCAGGAGCTGAAGAGGTCTGCAACCCTAGAAGAGGATCAACAATATAAACTAACCAGAACCCCCAGAACTCATGTCTCTAGCTCCATATGTAGCAGAAGATGGCCTAGTCGCCCATCATTGGGAGGAGAGGCCCCTTGGTATTGCAATCTTTATATGCCCCAATACAGGGAATGCCAGGGCCAAGAAGTGGGAGTGGGTGGGCAGGGGAGCAGGGCGGGGTGAGGGGGGACGGAACTTTTGGGATAGCATTTGAAATGTAAATTAAGAAAATATCTAATAAAAAAATTGAAAAAAAAAGCTGCTTTTGCTAAAAGAGCATTGGTTCCTTCCCCCAGCTCATAGTACAGCTAAAAGTAGAGTGAAAACTGTCTGTTTCCTTTGCTAGGGCTGCAAACAAAGATTTATAGCTGCTGTTTGTAAGCTTTCCTTCTGAGTCACCTTGGGATCCAAACCCAGCTCTGTAGAGCAGACCACCTTGTAAATGAGAGCAATTACTTACAAAGGTGAGGCTATACCGAGGGGCCATCTTGAAGGAGCCAGATTGGTACCCTCAGGGCCTGATACTGATAAGGACTGGTGGACTACCAGTTGAACCAGAATTTTGACAGGATCAGCCAGACTACACCTTGGCCCACACTGCTCAATCATGTATTCCTTCCACACAATTCTT
>CACVCL010028881.1:0-87159 GCA_902729485.2 Mus minutoides | reverse complement strand
AAGAAATTCTCAAAGATCTGATAAGAAAACAAT
Organism: Mus minutoides; assembly: GCA_902729485.2. Classification (NCBI taxonomy): domain Eukaryota; kingdom Metazoa; phylum Chordata; class Mammalia; order Rodentia; family Muridae; genus Mus; species Mus minutoides. The sequence goes on along the minus strand of CACVCL010028881.1, from coordinate 87,126 downwards.
GAAGAAACAATTGAACTCCAATAGAACACATTTTTTCACTTATTCTTATAAAGCATTATCTAATTAACTAGTATGTGTGATTTAAAGATCATAATTGATAGTGAATTACCTCCTTAAAATATTTTAGAATATTAATTTGAAACACATTGTGTAACTGACTATTCATCGGTTATTAGATGATTGTGAGTTGTAATATTTGCAATTATACATCTCATTTGGTTTGGTTTTATTTGTTTATGATATTCTCTCTAAATTTTAACATAAAAGTCATAACATTTTTGTTTCAGCCTAAGAAATTTTGAACATATTTGATCATTTAATAAGTTATATTAACATTTTAAGTGGTTTGACAAAGCAAGATATATTGGAGTGAGATATTAGCTTATTTCAACAATTTATGATGTAAATTTTCTTTTCACTAATGTACAAGTGTCTCTCATGTTTTCAGTTCAGATGTGTAAGTTCTTTATTCTTCTAGTTAATATTTTTTAGTAATACAAATTCCATATTTAATAAAATCACTAAAAGAAAAAAGTTCTTACCAACAACTAAGACAAAATCTTTCAATGTTCTATCACATAAAACTAAGTTTCTTGATTTTGTTTCAGAAATTTTGCTTGATATTTCTTAGAATTTGATTTATAGAATTTTAAACTTCATTTTTAAAATTGTGTGTTACTGTTTAAAAAAGTCATATCTATTAGACTGACAAGAATTTATTTAGTTTGTGTTCTGTCAATGTGAAGTTACCTAATTAATTTTCCTAATATGTTGATATTATGCAAATAAGATGGAGACAACCCATATGTCATGCCACAACTTTTGTATTATCTTGTTGGGCTTAGTTGCTTATTAGTATAAATTAAAAAAATTCTTTTCTGAAATTATTATTTTAGTATTATATTGGAAACTTTTCTAAATTTTTTTCTCTCTTATTTTTCTCTGCATGTGGTATTTGTGTGTATCTGTATGTGGTGTATGTGTGTATCTGCATGTGGTGTGTATATCTGTATGAGGGAAGTGGTAAGCATATATGCTTGTATATGTTGTGTGGAAACTGAAGTGCAACCTTACTTAGACATTTTTTTCTTTTTTATTTTTCTTTTCCCCCCGGAAGCCCCCTCTCCAATTCTCCCTCTCCCTTCTTCTATGGAGGTGCTCCCCCACCCACCCACCTACCCACCCACACTTGCCTCATAGAACAGGCACTTCCTTACAACACTGGGACATAAAGCCTTTCCAGAACCCAGGGCATCTCCTCCCATTGATGTCTGACAAGGCCTTCCTCAGCTACATATGAACATGAGTACTCTTTGGTTGGTAGTTTACACTCTGTGAGCTCTGGAGAGTCTGGTTGGTTGATATTGTTGTTCTTACTATGGGTTGCAAGGCCCCTTCAGCTCCTTCACTCCTTTCTCTAACTCCACCATTGGGTACTCAGAACAATAGTTGGCTATGAATGCAAACATCCACATCTGTATTTGTCAGGGCCTGGCAGAGTCTCTGAGGAGACAACTATATCAGGCTCTTGTCAGCAAGCAATTCTTGGCATCCACAACAGTGTCTGGGTTTGGTATCTGTATATAGGATGGATCCCCACATAAGGCAGTATCTAGATGACCTTTTCTTCAATCTCTGCTCCACAGTTTGTCTGTGTATTTCCTCCCGTGAGAATTTTGTTCCCCACTTCTAGGAATGATTGAATCATCCACACTTTGGTCTTCCTTCTTCTTGAGCTTCATGTGATCTGTAAATTATATCTTGGGTATTCTGAGCTTTTACATGAATCTCCACTTATCAGTGAGTGCATACCATGTGTGTTATTTTGTGACTGGGTGACCTCACGGGGGATGATATATTTTAATCGGATAAAGGGTCAGTAAGATCTTTTCCCAATCTGTTGTTTGTCGTTTTGTCCTAATGACAGTATCCTTTTCTGTACAGGAGCTTTGCAATTTTATGAGGTCTAATTTGTCAATTCATGATCTTAGAGCATAAGCAATCAGTGTTCCGATCAAGAAAATTTCCCCTGTGCACATGTGATCGAGGTTCTTCACCATTTTCTTTTCTGTTAGAGTAAGTGTATCTGGTTTTATGTGGAAGTCCTTGATCCACTTGGACTTGAACTTTGTCCAAAGAGATAAGAATGGATCTATTTGCATTCTTCTACATGCTAAGCACAATTTGTTGAAAATTCTTTTTTTCCACTGGATTGTTTTAGCTTCTTTGTGGAAGATCAAGCGACCATAGGTGTGTTTGTGTTTATTTCTGGGTCCTCAATTCTATTCCATTGATCTATCTGCCTATACCATGCAGTTTTTACCAGGATTGCTCTCTAGTATGGCTTGAGGTCAGGGATAGTGATTTCCCTAGAAGTTTTTTATTGTTGAGAATAGTTTTCACTATCCTGGGTTTTTTGTTCCTCCAAATGAATTTAAGAATTACTCTTTCTGTCTCTATGAAGAATTGAGTTGGAATTTTGATGGGAACTGCATTGAATCTGTAGATTGTTTTTGGTGAGATGACCATTTTTACTGCATTAATCCTGCCAATCCACAAGCCTGGGAGATCTTTCCATCTTCTGTGCTTTTCTTCAATTTCTTTCTTCAGAGGCTTAAAGTTCTTGTCATACAGATCTTTCACTTGTTTAGTTAGATTCATATCAAGATATGTTATATTGTTTATGACTATTGTGATGTCATTTCCCTAATTTCATTCTCAGCCTGTTTATCCTTTGAGTATAAGAAGGCTACAGATCTGTTTGAGGAAATTTTATATCCAACCACTTTGCTGAAGTTGGTGGAGTTCTCTGGTTGAGTTTTTTGTGTCACTTAAGTACACTATCATATCATCTGCAAAGAATGATATTTTCAATTCTTCCTTACCAAATTGTAACCTTTGACCTCATTTTTAAAAAATTTCTCTGGCTAGAACTTCAAGTACTGTATTGAACAGATACAGAGAGAGTGGACAGCCTTTTGTAGTCCCTGATTTTAGTGGGATTGCTTCAAGTTTCTCTCCATTTATTTTGTTGTTGGCTACTGGTTTGCTGTGTATTGTTTTTGCTATGTTTAGGTACTGTCCTTGAATTCCTGATCTTTCCAAGACTTTTATCATCAAGGTATGTTGAATTTTGTCAAATGCTTTCTTAGCATCTAATGAAATTATCATGTGTTTTTTTTTTCCTTTGAGTTTATTTATATTGGATTATGATGGTGGATTTCCATATATTGAAACATCCCTGCATCCCTGGGATGATGCCTATTCAATCATGATGTATCATCTTTTGGCTATGTTCTTGGAATAGGTTTCTGAGAATATTATTGAGCATTTTTACATAGATATTCACATTGGGAACTGGTCTGCAGTTTTCTTCCTTTGTTGGGTCTTTGTGCGGTTTAGGTATCAGAGTAATTGTGGCTCATAGAACAAATTGGGTAGTGGTCCGTTTGTTTCTATTTTGTGAAATAGTTTGAAGAGTATTGGTGGTGGGTCTTTGAAGGTCTGATAGAGCTCTGCACTAAATCCATCTGGTCCTGGGCTTTTTTTGATTGGGAGACTATGACTTCTATTTCTTTAGTGGTTTGGAACTGTTTAGATCATTTATCTGATCCTGATTTAACTTTGGTACCTGGTATCTATCTAGAAAATTGTCCATTTCATTCATACCTCACAGTTTTATTGAACATAGGCTTTGATAGTATGATCTGATTATTTTTTTAATTTCTTCAGTTTCTTTTATTATGTCTCCCTTTTCATTTCTGATTTTGTTGATTTGGATACTTTCTCTGTGCCCTCTGATTAGTTTGGCTAAGGGTTTATTGTTTGGTATCCCATTCCTTTTCTCCCTCCCAACCCCATTGTCTTATACTCATTTTCCTTTCCAATCTATAATTTGTGTATAATTTTGTTAATTCATAATACTCATATTTTTCTTTATTCTTGCTTTAGAACTCTAAGTAAATATTTTCCAGAAGTCACTTATTAACTTTTTATTCTATGCTTATATAGCAATTAAATGTTCATTTTTCCCAAAGGCTGATTTTAGGTCAGAGGTAGAAACTCTAACATTTTCATTATCATCCAGCTGAATTTTTTTTTATATAATCTCTGCTGTGACTTCTGTTTTTACAACTCATTTGCTATTTTGCAATAGATTTCTTCATCTCTCAACATATGGAGACTCGGTTTTAGGTTGATTACAATGCATTTAAAGAACATATTCTGTATAAATCCAATCTTTCTTGTTGAAATATGCAGACATCTGGTAATTTCTGTAAATAGCCCATATGGTTTTTTTAGAAGAATGTGCATTTTGCCATTGCTGTGCGTATAGTTCTGTGTGTGTGAATTAATTTGTGAATGATGCTTTCCAATATGAGCATTTTGCTTTACATATTTTTTCTCTCCATCAGTAACTAAAGCCTTATGTTATAGAGATCAATCCATTTTCACATCATCTAGTGCATTGCTTTATTTAATGGATAGAATAGTGTGTAAATATTTTTATGCTTATTTGGACTTACTTATTCAAGTACATATTATCATTTTGTTTGTTGTGATTTCATGCATGAATTAAATTTTGATACAACATATTGCCATAAGATTTTATTTGATTAGTTGTTTTATTGTTTTCCAATCTCCTATATTTTCCCTGTGTTTCTAATTTACATTGAGGTATATGGTTTGATTTTTATTTTGCCCATACATAAAAACCTTTATGTTTTTCATAATATTTTTAATGTAAATGCTCTTATTTAGTATTTCAGTTGTTTCATGAATATGCTCACTTTCTTTAAACCTTAGATTAATATTGCTGTAGAAAACAACTATAAATGTTTTCTAGTGATGAATCCCACAATTCATGTATTGAACCTGTAAAAAGAAAATGGAAACATGACTGCATTTAGATAATGAAAAAACAAAGCTTCATAGAATCATTTTAGCAGGCCCTAAAAATACTATACTGAAGTATTTAAGATAGAATGAAGTTACAAGTGGAATCCATAGTTTAATTGATAAATAATTTAGGATTATTTATCCCATGTTGCAGTGTACCCCATGGGCAGGTGAGCATTGTCTCTGTAAGAAAAGTACCTGAACAAGCCAGAGGAATCAAGTCAATAAGCATCAATTCCTCCACGGTCTGTGGCTCAGTTCTTACTGTGAAATTCCTTCCTTATCTTAAATAAATGATGAGATATAATCTGTAAGCTAAAATAAACCCTTAATCCACTATGATTTACCATAGTAAGAGAGAAGAAAACTAAAACAGAAATTCATACCAGAGAGTAGAACTTGTTGAGATGGACCAGATCATATGTATTTTATGCCTTGGACTGTTTTGTAGAAAGAAGTTAAAAAGTATGGAAGCTATGTGCAGGAAAAAAAAATGACATCTAGGAAATTATGAGATTGGGTAGGAACTTGGAAGATAATGCTAAGGAAAATGCAAACAATGGATGTCTGGCTTTGTAAGTTTCAAAGGTAAGTTTGAGTGTCCCTCAATGACTATATTGGGGTTGTCGAGTATATTTTTAATTATAAACCTAGTTTCTTGTCAACTGGACCTAAATAATCAGTTTAATTAAGAAAACACCACTTCCAATTTTGTAAGTGAAAACTGTGCTTTACTGCAACAAACAATGCTAATTATTTAGGATTCAAAAAAAAACTTTTTTTGATGAAAAAGTGACCAAGATACTCAAGGTGATATTTTCTGAATATTATTCAGTCAGGGTAAGCACACACAGGTGTGTTCCCAAGAGGGCTAAAGATGAAGCTTAACTTGGTAGCCAAATCAGAAATATGTAAGACTCTTCCATGTGGTACCCATATTGAATGGAAAAAAAAAATCTGAGGCATGGAAATAAGAGAGTCAGTAGGGAATATTGGTAAAACTGTACACTCTGTTGCAGCTGAGACTCAGGATACTGAGATGCCAAGACTGTGGGATTGCCATCATTCATAGTAGAAGGTGTTCTGTTCCTACTAGACATGCTTTGCTTGTTGCTGAACACTGAGCTGGAAAAATGGTACTTCCTGAACCATTTGAAGCCCAAAAGATGTGAGTTAGTCTCAGAATTTGGACACTAAGTTAATACATTGCAGGACTTTGGTTTGGTTTTGTCATACTTTGATCAGATTTTAACTTTGCCTTAGTCCTTTACTCTTGGAAATATACAAGTATTTAATTTATTCTGGAATGTAGAAAAACTCACATAAGTTTAATTTTATTTAAAAAAAACTTGTATTTTTAAATAATTGATATTTTGAAAAGACTGTAGGACTTTAAAATGTTGTAGCGTAAATTATATTGTAATATCAATATTATCATGAGGTCTATGGGTAAAGAAAAGGTTATAGTTTAAAGATGACATAATTATAAATGAAAATATTAAATTGGAGCTGGCTTATAGTTTCATAGGGTTATAATTTCATACTTCATTATCCTCATGCTGGATTGCACTGTGCCACAAAGTAGACATGGTGTTGAAGAAGGAACGGAGAGCTCTATGACTACATTGGCAGGAAGAGAGAGTGACCCTGGGCCTGGCTTAAGCATTTCAAATCTCAAATTCCACATCTAGTGATGTGTTTCCTCCAGCAAGGCCACACATATTTCAACAAGGGCACACCGCCTAATAGTGGCACTCCCTAAACCTAGGGGGATATGCTCTTTCAAATTATCATAAAGAGTATCAAATTAAGAGTATTATCATAACAAAAGTAACATGTTAACAAAGATGACAGTTGATTAAAGGAACAGAATAAATGACCTAGGGGGATATGTTCTTTCAAATTATCATAAAGAGTATCAGATTAAGAGTATTATCATAACAAAAGTAACATGTTAACAAAGATGACAGTTGATTAAAGGAACAGAATAAATGACCCAGAAATATACCCACAGAGCAATATACACCTGATTATTTTTGCAAACAAAAAATATACCCTGTAGAAAGCATGAACTCCCCAACCAATGGTCTTGAGAAAACTGAATGTTCACATGTAAAGGAATCAAACTAAATGCCTATATTTAATCTAAATGATTTACCAGTTTTAAATGGGTTGAATAATTTATTTTAAGGCATGATACTCTGAGAACATTCAAAGGGAAATATAGTAACTACTTGATTTAAAATGAAATTATAGGAAAGTACTTTGTGAAAAGACTTCACTATCTCAGAAAATAAGACTTGAAACATAGGATTATCTAAAAATCTGAAATATACACACAGCAAATAGACTAACAAAATGAAGAGACAAGATGTAAAGATCATTGAAAACATTTGCTTGCTAGCACCACTTACATGACTACTGCCTAAAACATATAAAGAATGATAAGCAATTGCTATGAAAAATCAGATACAAAATGAGTAATTTGAATTACCAGATTTTTTTCAAATGATAAAATATGCATTTCTAATGATCATAAATAAATCTTAATATCCATAGACATTGGGGAAATATAAATCAAATATAACTTAATATTAAACCCCTCTCCAGTTCTGATAAGTATACTTATGAAAACAACTACCAGTGGTAATGACTCCAAAAAAGCAAATCCTTGCAGAGTGCTGACAGAAAAGCAAGTCAGTCTCATTACTATGAAGAGAAGTATGTAGGTTATTCAATAAAATTAAAAATAGAAATACCATATGATCTGAATATTCCAGTCCTGGGAATATATCCAAAGTATTCAAAGTCAGCATACTACACAGATACCTGAACTTCTACATTTAATGCAGAACAGCTCACAAAAGCTAGGTTTTATTATTAGCCTAATTTATGTGATGATAGGAATAAATAAAAATGTGACATATGTAAACAGTGAAGGGCTTATATAACTTGAAATTGTCATTTCCTTGAAAGCATATGCAACTAGAGCAAAGTAAGCCAGAATTAGAAAAATAGATACAAGGATTTCTTTCATATCTAGACCTACAAATGTGTATGCATTTGAATGTGCATGCTTATATTCATATATAAATATATGAATATAAATATATAAATATATAAGCATATATATATATGCTTATATATTTATAAATATATAAATATATAAATATATAAGCATATATATATATATATATATATATATATATATATATATATATGCTTATATATTTATATATTTGATATAAAAGTTAAAGTCAAGGGGCAGATCAGGTGCTCCAGACCCCTTCTCACACCCAGAGACAGCTTTACTCCCAGGAGGTCCATCACAACCAGGTTTACAGGTGAGATACCCCCCAATACCTGGTCTATCTGGAAGCCTGATGGAGCCCAGTGGATATAGGACCTATCTGCTCTGCTGGAGACATATCTTGCTTCTGGTCTACACTGTGCATGAGGGCAGATATGGTGGTTGAGCCTCCTCCCTTTCCCCCTCATGCAGAGACAGCTTGACTCCCAGGAGATTTGTCATAACCAGGCTCACAGATCAGGTGCTCCAGACCCTCTCCCCAACATAGAGGCATCCTGACTGGAGAACATCCACCATAACAAGGATCAAGGGAGGACAGCCTCTAGTACGTGATATGAAGGACAATTAATACCAGAGATAAACAGATAGTGAAAGGCATGTGCAAGAACTAAAGCAACAGAAAGCAATGCCACTTGGCACCATCAGTTCCCACCACAGCAAGTCATGTATATCCTAACACACTTGCAAAGCAAGATTCTGACCTAAAATTCCATCTCATGAGATGATAAAAAAACATTATGGCAAACATAAAAAATTCCCTTACAGAAATACAGGAGAGCACAGGTAAACAAGTAAAGCCCTTAAAGAGGAAACAACTTTGGATATATTCCTTTAAAGTAATACAAGAAAACACAACCAAACAGGTGAAGGAATGGAACAAAACCCATCCAGGATCTAAACATGGAAAGAGAAACAATAAAGAAATCACAAAGGGAACCAATCCTGTAGATCAAAAACCTAAGAAAGAGAACCAGGGTAACAGATGCAAGCATCACCAACAAAATATAAGAGACAGAAGAGAGAATCTCAGGAATAGAATACATTGACACAACAGTCAAATAAAATACAAAGCATATAAAACTCCTAATTCAAAGCATCCAGAAAATTTGGGATAAAATGAAAAGAACAAACCCAAGAATAATAGGAAAAGAAGCGAGTGAAGATTTTCAAATCAAAGAGCCAGAAAAATATCTTCAACAAAATCATAGAAGAAAACATCCTAACCTGAAGAAAGAGATGGGCATAAACCTACAAGAAGCCTACAGAACATAAAATGGATTGGAACTGAAAAGAAATTCCTAAAATCACATAATAATTAAAACATTAAACAGAGAGAACAAAGAAAGAATACTAGAAGTGGCAAGGAAAAAAGCAAAGTGGCATATAAAGGTAGACCTATCAGAATTACACTAGACATCTCAACAAAGACTCTAAAAGCCAAATATTGGACAGATATTGTTCAGATCCTAAGGAAACAAAACTGCCAGCCCAGGCTACTACACCCAACACAACTCTCAATCAACACAGATGGAGAAACCCAGCTATTCCTTCATAAACATAAATTAAAACAAAAATCTTTCCACTAACATAGACCTGTAGAGAATAATAGAAGGAAAACTCTACCACAAGGAGGGAAACTATACCCAATATAAAACAAGATATTAATCATGTTACAACAAACCCAAAAGAAGAGAACTACACACACAAATAATACCACTTCTTTTTTTTTTTTTTGCTTCCTGTAAAATCTATTTATTTGTTTATTTATTTATTTATTTATTTATTTATTTATTTATTTTTCAGCATTTTTAATTAGATAATTTCTTAATTTATATTTCAACTGCTATCCCGAAAATCCCCTCCCCCTACCCCCTCTCTGCTCCCCTGCCCACCCACTCCTACTTCTTGGCCCTGGCGTTCCCCTGTATTGGGGCATATAAAGATTGCAATACCAAGGGGCCTTTCGTCCCAATGATGGCCAACTAGGCCATCTTCTGCTACATATGGAGCTAGAGACACGAGACATGCGCTCACTGATAAATGGATATTAGCCCATAAACTTAGAATACCCAAGATACGATCTGCAAAACAAAAAGACCAGCACGTGGATAGTTCATTCCTCCTTTGAATAGGAAACAAAATACCCATGAAAGGAGTTACAGAGACAAAGTTTAGAGCTAAGATGAAAGGATGGACCATACAGAGACTAACCCACCGGGATCCATCCCATAATCAGTCACTAAACTCAGACACTATCGCATAGGACAGCAAGTGTTTACTGAAGGGACCCTGATATAACTGACTCCCACAGAAGTGGATGCTCACAGTCATCCATAAGAGGGAGCACAGGGCCCACATTGGAGAAGCTAGAGATAGAACCCCAGGAGCTGAAGGGGTCTGCAACCCTAGAAGTGGAACAACAATATGAACTAATCAGAATAATACCACTTCTAACATCAAAAACAACAGGAATCAACAATCATTGGTCTTTAATGTCTCTCAACATCAATGGAATCAATTCCCTAATAAAAAATCATAAGCTAACTGACTGGATACTTAAACAGGACCCAGCATTTTGTTGCATACAAGAAACATACCTCGTTGTCAAGCACAGATACTGCCTCAAAGTAAGACCCTGGAAAAAAAGTTTCCAAGAAAATGTTCCCAAGAAACAGCTGATGTATCAAATCTAGTATCAAATAAAATAGAATGTCAACCAAAAGTTATCAATATAGATGGGGAAGGACACTTCATAGTCATCTATAGAAAAATGTATCACAATGATCTCTCAATTCTGAGCATCTAAGCCCCAAATGCAAGGAGACCTGTACTTATAAAAGAAAAGTTACTAAAGCTCAAAGCACACATTGATTGTAACGTAATAGTGGGAGATATCAACACCCCACTCTTACCAATGGACACATCATGAAATGAGAAACTAAAGAGAGACACAGTAAAGATAAGAAAAGTTATGAACCAAGTAGATTTAACAAATATCTATAGAACATTTCATACTAAAACAGAAGAATATGCATTCTTCTCAGCACTTCAAGGTTCATTCTCCAAAGCTGACCATATAAGCGGATACAAAACAAACCTTAGCAGATACAAGAAGATTGAAATAATGCCATGAATTCTATCAGATAACCACAGACTAAGGCTGATTTTCAATAACAACAAAAACAAAAGAAAGTACATATCCTCATGTAAACTGAACAACTCTCTACTCAATAACAACTTGGTCAAGAAAGAAATAAAGAAATAAATACTTGCTAATATTTAACAAAAATGAACACATAGAATATGAAAACTTTGGTGACATAAGCAAAGCTATGCTAAGAGGAAAATTCATAGCACTGAGTGCCTTCATAAAGAAATTGGAGAGATCCTACACCAGCAACACATTTGAAAGCTCTAGAATACAAAGAAGCAAAAACAACAAAGAGGACTAGACTATAGGAAATAATCAATCTTAGGATTGAAATCAACCAATTTGAAACAAAGAGAATGATACATATATTCAAAACAACAACAAAAAACAAACAAAAAACAAAACAAAACAACAATAACAACAACAAAAAAAACTAAGCTAGTTATGTGAGAAAACCAACAAGATGCATTAACCCTTAGACAAACTAATTAACAGGCACAAAGGCAGTATCCAAATTAATAAAATCAGAAATGAAAAGGAAGACATAACAACAGAAACTGGGGAAATTAAAAAAAAAATATCCTACTACAAAAGCCTATATTCAACAAAACTGAAAAATCTAGATAAAATGTTTTATTTTCTAGAGATATCAGGTACCAAAGTCAAATCAGGACTAGATAAACTAAACAGTACGTAACCCCTATGGAAATAGAAACAGTCACATAAATCTCCCAACAAAAGAAAAAGCCATAACCAGACGATTTTACTGCAGAATTCTATCAGCCCATCAAAGAAAATATAATACCAATATTTCTCAAAATATTTCACAAAATAGAAACAGAAAGAATACTACCTAATTCATTCTATGAAAGCTCAGGTACTCTGATACCTATACCATATAAAGGTCTAACAAAATAAGAGAACTTCAGACAAATATTACTTATGAGTACCAATGCAAAAATACTCAATAAAATTCTTGCAAACCCAATCTAAGAACAGATCAAAATTATCATTCACCACAATCAAGTAGGTTTCACCCCAGGAATACAAGGATTTGTTAAGATACTGAAATCCTTCAACATAATCCACTATATAAACAAATTCAAAGAAAAACATCACATGATCATCTTATTAAGTGCTGAGAAAGCCTTTGACAAAATACAATACTCCTTCATGTTAAAAGTCTTGGAAAGATCAGGAATTCATGGCACATACCTGAACACAATAAACACAATACATAAAAAAGTAACCTCCAACTTTAAATTATATGCAGAGAAAATTGAAGAAACCCTACTAAAATCAGAAACAAGACAAGGCTGCCCACTCTCTCTCTATTTATTCAATACAGCACTAGAAATTCTAGGTAGAGCAATTAGACAACAAAAGGAAGTCAAAGGGATACAAATTAGAAAGGAAGAATTCAAGATATTATTATTTGTGGATGATATGATAGTATTCATAAACAATACAAAAATTCTATCAGAGAACTCCTGTATATGATAAACAACTCCAGCAACGTAGCTGGATATAAAATTAACTCAAACAAATCAATATCCTTCTTCTTTTTTTTTTTTAGACAGGGATTCACTGTATAGCCCTGGCTGCCCTGGAACTCACTTTGGAGACCAAGCTGGCCTCAAACTCAGTCTTGGAGTCATTTTAAACAATGTGTGGCATGAACCAGTAGGATGATTGAAAGAGCAATAAAAGTAAACAACTGTGGCCAGTGTGGGCTTGCTGCCCCTTTTACACAAGCTTTATTTGGTACAGTAGTAGAAGCAAAATTTAACCCCTCAAGTTTGGAAAGGAAATCTCAGTGAGAATTTATGTGGTATCAAACAGGCTCTTGATGAACTGTTTCAAGGAGTTTAGGTATAGCCTACTAAAAACAATTAGTAGACTTTTTGGAGACCCTCAATCAGGGCTTCCTTTTGTTTTACAATTGTCTTATGAGAATGCTAAAGCAGCTCACTATGGCCATCCAGCCATAGCCATACAAAGCAAAGACAGACATGCCAATATGTATTCGACTTTGTGCAGAAATTGGACTCTCATATAATCAGAGTCTAGCGATGGTTGCTACCTTACAGGGGACTACAGTATAATTACAGTTTCATAGCACCAAGGTTATAAGGAATGTTTTAAGCATAAATCATCTTAGGAAAGACTGTCCAAAAATTAGAGACATAGACACACAGTAAAATTGCTCCTCTAGAATCTGTCTTCCCTGCAAGAGGGGTAATCTTTGGGGCAGGAGTCAGGCAATATGCTCCTATTAAGGAATACTTACATTTGAGTGAATGCACAGCTCAGAGCAGCTTCAGCGAGGTTTGTGTGGACCCTGCCTATGCCGATGCCTGTGCCCGTGCCAGTGCCTATGCCTATGCCTATGCCCATGCCCATGCCCATGCCTATGCCTATGACCATGCCTATTCCCATGCCCATGCCCATGCCCATGCCCATACCCATGCCTATGCCTATGCCTATGCCTATGCCTATGCCTATGCCTATGCCTATGCCTATGCCTATGCCTATGCCTATGCCTATGCTTTTGGGGCCTTGTCTTGCATCTGGAGAATTATTATTAAGCCAAAACAGCATTATTGCAGATCTATCCATGTGTTGTTCAAAATAAAGCTTAAACTTAAGATTTAGGAAAGGTCAATGAGGCTGTGGAGCGTGTAGAGGCATTACAATCTGGCCTGCTAATCCATATAAAAATATTATGGATTTGAAAGGTTATTTTTTTCTTTGTATCCTGATCATTGTAAAGGGTTTGCTTCTAGTGAGCTTGTAATCATTGGACAGTTTTGTCTCTAGGAATGACTAGTAGCCTTACATTATGTAAAAAAAAAAAAAAAATTCTTTCTGTCTCTGCTTCAATACAAGCTAGGACTTTGAATCTTTCAGTGTATACTGTTTAATTTATAGAGAATATTCTATTACTGGCCCCTCTGATAAAAATGTATCTACAACCCTTTGCTCTTATACAATGAGCTTTAAAATTTTTGGAGTAGTTGCTGCTCCAGAAAAGATTCAGAGGCAATATCATTTTCAATATCTGGGGTCTCAGTTATATCCTAGAAAAATTGTGGTACAGAAAATTCAGGAAATAAAAAATGACTTGCTTACTTCAAATTATTTTCAAAAGCTTCCAGGAGATGATTATTGGCTAAGACTTCACCTTCAGTTCTTCACAGGATAGAACTTAAGTTTCTGTTTGATGTTCTCGAGGGAGATGGAAATTAACTGGTGAGAAATAAATACCTTTGCTGAAAGTAAAGGAAGCTTCTGTAATCAATTGTTACCTGCTTATGGTAGTTAGTGTTACTCAATGTGCCCACAGCAATTCTTTGGCAAAAGGGAGCATTAATGTGCATTCATCTTTCCTCATCTCCAAGTATAGTTTTAATATGCTATTATGAAGCTGTTGTGGTATTAATAAAGAATTATAGGATAGAATCATGAGCATATTTTGGAAAGAATGTCTTAAAAACCTGATGAGACATCTATCCCTTTTTCAAACAGCAATTAAATTGGTTATTAAAGAATACTGATATTTGGTGTATTGCATGGCAAACCTTTTAGACAAAATGATGATCATTATCCAAAAGACAAGTTGTTAAAAATCCCATCTATGCATGCTATTATATTTCCTGTAAATTTATGCATGCATTCCATACAGAATTCATCTACTGAATTTATAAAGAGTCCTTCTATGGGAGGAGAAGCATATGTGATTTCATCACATGTTGATTCTCATGAGTTTCCCTCTACTTCAGCACAAATAATCAAATCATGTGATGTAGCCATTGTTTTTAAAAAGTCAAGCTATTAATTTGTATACTGATAGGCTCTCTCTCTCTATCTATATCTATATCTATCTATCTATCTATCTATCTATCTATCTATGTCAAAGCTTACAATTGCTTGAAATTATTACTTTTTTAGATACTGCTAATTCTCAAATTTTGCAATTGTTTATACATATACAACTCAAGTTAAGAGTTCCTTTAAAGGACTGTCTTTGGACATATCAGAACTCATCCTGGACTGTCTGGACAAGACCCCTTAAGGCAATGCCACAGCAGATTTGTATCCCAGGCAGATTATAGGCCTTACACAAGAACAATTGGCCATATAATCTCATTCTTTACATCATCAAAATAGAAATGGCTTGAGACAATAATTTGGTATTTCTAGAGAATGTGCACATCAAGTTGTAAAGACTTGTTCTCAATATTCTCAATTTCTACCTATATAACATAATGGTATTCATTCTCCAGGACTCATACTTAATCAATTATTGCAAATGGATACTTATATTTCTGACTTTTGAAAAACAACACATATATATGTGACTATTAACACCCTTTCAGGCTTTCTGATTGCAACTGCTTTAACAGGAGAAAAAAATAAAAAATATAATTAGTCATTGCCTGAATTATTTTTCTATGCTTGGTGTTCCAGATAAGATTAAAACAGATAATGGAACTGGCTATTACAGTAAAGCATTTGAGATGTTTTGTCAAAAATTTAATGTTACCCATATCACTGGGATTCCTTATAATTCTTAAGGACAAGGTATTATAGAACTTTAAAACAACATCTCCTTAAAAAATAGAAAAAAAATTAAAAAGGGAGAAATTATACCCCAAAAGTTCACCAAAATCACCTCTTGCTTTTGTCTTATTTGTTTTAATTTTTTTTTTTCAAACTGATGCTAAAGGTCATTCTGCAGCAGATCACCACTGGCATCCACTCATTTCCAGCTCATATGCCTTGATTAAATGGCGGAACCCCCTAACTAATACATGGAATGATCCTGACTCCATCTTAATATGGGGGAGCGGTTCTGTTTGTGTCTTTTCACAACAAGAAGATGGAGCCCGATAGCTGCCTGAAAGATTGGTTCATCAAGTGGACACAGATCATGATTCTTCTAGTAAAATTCCAATTTATGAAGCCCACTCAAAATCTCTGTCAGCCAGCTGAGTTAACTGTGGATGTAGTTCCTACTCTTACCAGAGAAGTAACAGTTTTCTGTTAATTCGCAAAGCCACCTCCTGCTCACTGGGTGGCCAGAACTTGGGTCTGATTGTTGCTAATTTGCAAGTGAATTGAGTACCTAGAACATCCCCACAGACAATTGTAATTCTGTTGCTTTTAATCTTTGACTTTGTATTTTAATCACATCAGTTACCTTCATACAGGCTCTCTTTCTGCAAAGCTCAGTTATGGCAGTTATTCATCGCTATGAAGAAATGGATTGAGAGCATATTGTGGCTTTGGTCTGAATTCAAAAAAGGTGTGCTATGAGGCCCGGCAATCAAAGATGGGCCACTGATGTTCTATAACTCTTAGCAACCTAAGACAGAGAATCATGTGCCAAGAGGCCATGTTTGTTCATAATAAACACTAAAAAGTCGTGTTTGTGCAAATAAACACAAACAAGCTGTGTGTGTCCTCTGGAATGGATAAGAGAAAGTATAGACACAGACCCATGCCAGACGCGGCCTCCAGCCACCATAATTCCCAGATGGAACCATTAAGCATATATAAATCTTATGCTCCAGTCCAGGAAAATTTTAATTAATAAAAAGGGAAGAATTGTGCCCTTCCCCTAGCCTTGAGCAGGCCAAGTGAGATCTTGTTTTGCCACAGTTGGCTATCCCACTTAAGGTGGAGTCTTCAGACCTAGGGGAAGTCTATTGTCCTGAAACACCTCCAGCTTTCTGCAAGAAAAAAGGACCTATTAAGCAGCGGAGCTTGTCTTCCCGAAGAGATCCGGGAATAGCAACAAAATCCTGGCAAAGTAAGGGATGGGTGTCCCCCTTTTAAATTCAGACTTCAGAATTAAATACTGAGCCTTGATCAGAGAAACTTTGTCTTGGCTTGTTATTTCTCTTGTCTATCCTTCCTATACAGTCCCTGCTTTCCTTTCAGGAACCCAGTTCTCTGGGGCTGCTGGTGGCTCCAAAGAAAGACTTCCGAATAGCATTAAATATGTATTAAAGATATATACTAATTATATGTCCAGATAGGACTTTAGAAGGGTAAGAATGAGACTGTAGAGAGGTAGTGAAGAAGCTTAGTCCATTATCATCATGACAAAACTGTGACTGCAGACAGCATGCATGGTGCTGGAGAAGGAAGCTAGATTCTGATCTGCAAGCAGAGAGTAAGACCGGGTCTTGTGTAGACTTGTAAAACCTCAAAGCCCACTCCCCCAGTGACACAGCCCCTCCAAGGAGGCACCACTTAATCCTAATCCTATCAGAGTTCCACTCCTTAGTGAATATGCATTCAAATAGATGAAACTATGGTGCCATTCTTACTCAACTATAATGTACTTTTGACAAAGAGGGATATCTGACAAATTGTTGTGAAAGGCATGTGCTAATAGCATTTGTAAACCGGACTTTAGAAAGGAAAGAATGGAGTTGTACAGAGGTAGTACAATAGGATTTTCTGTCCCCCTCAGGTCCCTGTACTAATGGGGAAGTATCCCTTTCAGAGTTGCAACTTATCACAGGGTGTATGGATCACTATATTGTAATAAGTCATCCCAGCCATTCCTTGTTATATTAAAGTCATCCCTTACCTCACCTAATCGACTTCATACGAAGATGAGTAAATAAGACGTTATCAGTGACGAACTATTTAATTTGATTAGAAGACTTCTTTGAGAGGTTAGTGAAGACATTAATGAATGATATACCTTCGTGTTTCCTACACCGGAATTAATGATACGATTTTCTGTGTTTCAGACCCCACGTAACCTATCTATGTAAAAATGAAAGACACTGTGTATTCATGAAATCTGAGATTAAATTTACTGTGGAATGGTTTTGAAGGTCATAAGCAAACCTGCAAATTAAAAGATGCTGATAAGACCTCTCTCACATTTCCCACTCCATATAATAGCATAAATAGGCTAGGTAGGAAAGTCATGTTCCCAGAGTTAGAATTTGAAGTCTGTTAAATTTGAGTATGCTAAAATTCTTAATAATAAAATGTTTAAACTGGGTTATGATTATTAGCATTTGCTCCTTTTTCTATCTACATAATTCAGTCTCAGATAAAAAAAAAAATGGGACTCTAAATTGAGGATGCTGGATTAACAATTCTGATTTAGAGCACAGAAAATTTTAGCTGAGCTAATTTTTCATATATGCTCAATTAACCTCATAGTGCTTTAGGACAAAAGACAGCATGAAGAGTGCTATATAAATTAAACAAATGCCATTTTTCTGTCAAGAGGCTGACTTATGCCAGCCACTGTAAGCCAAGACCACAGTCTCAAACATGGTGAGCAAGCAATGGTTTGCTAGGGTTTAATTCTTCAGCCTTTCCATAGGAAAGCATGGCATAATAATAAGGCTATTATTTAATAGGCCCTTTGAGATTTGTAAGAAGTGCTTGACCAAGTTATCTGTTCAGTAACAATTGTAAAGTACCTGCTTTATATTCTAATGTGACCTCCAGTGCCGGAGAAGAGAGCACAATTATCAGAGAGAGATGTTGGTGATCCTAATTACACACTGTAGCCTTCATTTTATATTCAAGGCATTTATTTTCAGATATTTGAAACTAGGTTGTATTAAACTGGCTGTTTGACTCTGCAACTGCAGTTGTGAGTGATAATTTCAAATAAACTCGGCAGCTCAAAATATATCTAACACGTAAAATAACATTACTATAAATATTTGTTTTATACTTAGATTATTTTCTTACTATTTATATTCCATAAATAGATATGAATCATAATTTTTATTTTAGTAGTGTGTTAATTTTACATAGTAATATATTTTATTGTAGTATCTTTATAATTCTGTATAATAATCTTATTATAGTTAAGTGGTATTTTCTAGGTAATGATTAACATATTTACACAGATTTCTTTTTTCATAATTTAAGGAAAATATCAACTAAATAAAATTAGAAGAAAGTCAATCTATAGATTTTGCAAATATCTAACCATATTTTAAATCTTCACATGGAATACCAAAGTGCATTTTGACACATAGCCATTATTCAATATAAAACTTTCATATAATAACAATTTTCAAGCGATTAGATCTTCTTTTTAGGCTGTGTATGTCTCTAACAAAGACATTGATATGTGTAGTGAACCCACCAAAAGATCTAGCAAAAACAATAAGTTAGTGGTTTGAATTGAAGACAGACCTAAGAGGTTTGCTGAGTTTTATTTCAGTCAGTAAAGCTAGCAGCAGAATTTCTTCATATTTAAGAGTTAACCCCAAAGAAATCTCAAAGAATTAAATCTAATTGAATAGACAGTTCTCTAAATCACTGAAGATATCTCTCCAAATTTAAGTGCAATATTAACAATATATCACAAACCCATTTATTATATCAATAGCGACCACTTGATGTAGGAATTATTTTGATGCTGCACAAACTTCTACTAGTTTCTATTTCAATCCTTGGGCTACATATAAAATGCCTTAGAGTCTTTATAATTGATAATAAAGAAAAACTATAATGTTTTCATACAATTTACATATTCTGTACTTTTTGATTCGACGATAAAATCATAGTCCTTATAAATATCTTCATCGTTTAATCCGTTTCTCTTTGAATATAATCTAATTATACATAATAATATATAGTCCGTTATCGAGTCTTCACTACAAATTGTTAGTGGTGAAAAGGATGCATCTATAAAGAACTCCTGGTCACAGGGCTAGAAAACTTTAGTGCTGTGACAGTGGTTATTAATCTTAATCTGAAAAGAGGTTGCATTAGCAAATGAATTGTTCCATAAAACATTTATTTTAGTGTGTAATATTACTGTAGTAGTATTACTGTGTAGTGTGTTGTAATTACTTTACAAGGTGATTCAGTATCTTACTAATATCATGAACTGAAATATCATGAACTGAAATATCATGAACTGAAAATAACTTAGAATCAGTATTTTACTGAAATCTAAACTACACTAAATACAATAATTTTTTTCAAAAATATACTGTTATATATTATCCAGTTTATACTCACTTATTACTTTCTATAAATGGCTAAGTATTAAAACCAAAAGTTGTTATTTTATTTCATCAAAATTAACATTAATACATAATTTTAACACATCCATATAAAATTATTTTAAAAAATGCTTAATGTTTTACAGCAAATTTAGACAGCAAATTTGCATAATTTGAATTATGTTTTTTCTGAGTAAACCATATAAATTCTTATCTGAAGTTATAAGAATAATTATTAAAATGTTATAATGCTAGACACAATAGATGATGAAGTATCCCATATTACCAGATCTTTACATATCAATAACTCCAAATAATTTTCATGTGTAAGTATGCTTTCTGAATGATGACATCTTATTCTATATAATACATTTTACTTAAAAATATTATGTACAAAGATAGTAAAATTATATTCATGATAAAAAGAAAAAAATTAAAAATAGTGAATGAATGAGCTCACGGTCAGCTTTTAGATGGAACACAGGGTTCCCAAGGAAGAAGGAGCTAGAGAAAGTACCCAAGGAGCTAAAGGGGTCTTCAACCCTATAGGTGGAAGAACAACCATGAACTAACTAGTTCCCCCTGGGCTTGTGTCTCTAGCTGCATATATAGAAGAGGATGGCCTAGTTGGCCATCAGTGGGAAGAGAGGCCNAAAAAAAAAAAAAAAAAAAAAAAAAAAAAAAAAAGAAAAGAACTTTCAGTGGATTTTTTACTGTTAGACACAGCGGGTATTTCCTAATCAAAAAAGATAAAGTTGCTCTATGAAAAACAAGTATCTAGTGTCATGTTAATTTTGTAAAAAGATCTAATAGAACCCAGAAACAAAAAATATTCCAAACAGCTAAAGAAGAAACTAGTTGAGTGAAGAAGAAAACAACGGAGTAGGTGAGAAGCTTGAAATGTATTAACTTGTAGAAGCTTGAAACGTATTAACTTGTAGAAGACTTATGTCCAGAATATATTTAAAGCTGGGCGTGGTAGTGCACACCTTTAATCCCAGCACTGGGGAGGCAGAGGCAGGCAGATTTCTGAGTTTGAGGGAAGCCTGGTCTACAAAGAGAGTTCCAGGACAGCCAGGGCTATACAGAGAAACCCTTTCTCGAAAAAAAAACAAAACAAAAACAAAACAAAAAAAAAAACAAAACAAAAAAAAAAAACAAAACAAAACAAAAAAAACCAAAGCAAACAAACAAATGAAAAAAGACAAGCAACAATATTTGAAAATAGTCTTGGCTGTGAAGACAAAGGTGTTCTGGTTTGGTAGTTTGGTTTGGTTTGGTTGGGTTGGGTTGGGTTGGGTTAGGGTTTTTCTTTTTCTTTCTTTCTTTCTTTTTTTTTTTTTTTTTTTTTTTAGACAGGGTTTATCTGTATAGCTCTGGCTGTCCTGGAACTCACTCTGCAGACCAAGCTGTCCTTGAACTCAGAAAACCACTTGCCTCTGCCTCCCAAGGGCTGGGATTAAAGGCATGCACCATCACTGTCCAGTGAGAAAGATCTTTAAAAAAGAAAAGAAACAAAACAAGAAATGATTTTAAAACATCTTAAGAAGTGTTCATCACCCTTTAGCAATTATGAAAATGCAAGTTAATAAAATACTTTCCAGCTCAGAGATCCTGAGTTCAATTTCCATCAACCACATGGTTCCTCACAACCATCAGCAATGGGATCCAATGCCTTCTTCTTGTGCGTCTAAAGAGAACAACTGTTCTCACATACATTAAAAAAAATACTTTCAAATTTCAGACCAAGAGAATAATAGTTTGTAGAGAAAGTGAGGGAAAAGGAGACCCTTATTCACCATGGATGAGGTCAGAAACAAGTACAACCATTCTTGAAATCATCATGCAAAATTCTCAAAGAGTTATGAATAAATCCACCTTGTTACCTAGATTTGGCACTGCCTAATATATGTCAAAAGGACTGAACATTCAACCCCATAGAAACTTACTCAGTGACATTCATTGATAATATATTCACATTTCCAGTAGGTAAGAAGCTGAAGATTATATATATATATCAATGGATAAAGAAATGTGGTAAGTACATGTTGTATATAGCTTTTGCTACCCTGCCAAAACTCTGGGAATGGACTACACTATCAACCCACCCAGAGAGTATTAGATCTGTAGATGGAAAACACAGACATACATAATTGTTCAATTTCAACTTGCCTTATTGGTTCGATTGCAGGACATTACTCATCTTCCTTGGTTAGCATACCCTCCCCAATAATCTTAGCTCAGCACCCTAAATCTGTCCTCAACGTTAGTTGTTCAGTTATTTTTAGTCAAAGCTTAACATTTCTGTTTTCCTGTCTGTAGAAGTGGCCTGTGGCCACTCTGACCAAGATCTCACATGGCTGGTTGGCATTTTTCTTTCTGAAGCATGTGAATTATTCTTTCCTTTCTCTATTGCATCTGCCAGGTCGCTGGCAGAGACATAGGAGACCTGCCTATTCCTTCTGTTCAGCAATTGGCCCATGGCATCTTTACTGATAGATAAATCAAGATTCTATTAAGGAACAGGACCTTAGTCTCAGCACAACTCTTACAAGTACACAGGATACTGTTCAGCTATAAATAAACCAGTGAACTTTCCTGCTAATGGAAGGAATTAGAAAATATTATACTGAGTTAATTAATATAGACCCAAAAAGACAAATAATGTATGTCCTCTTTTGTCTTTTGGTCTTAGCTGACAGCTTCTAATAAGAATCCATAACTTGGGTTATTTCAGAAATCTAGAAAATAGAAGGGAACGAGAGAGGAATGGTGGTATGTAGATGATTTGAAGAAGAAACTGGGGAAAATAGTAACTTTAGGGGACAGGTGAGAGTGGATATAGTTTAATAGTGAAAGAATTTTAGAACAGTATTCCTTTTAAATAGATGCAAAAAATTCACTTTAAAATCATCATAAAAATGTAATCAAACACTAAGAGTATGATTTAACCCAAGATTTTGATGTTTCAAAAAAAAAGGCAAAAAACAGTGTCAGATATTTAGAGTTAAATATTTAACATTTCAAGTAGAATTATTTTTACCTGTTTATTTTAAAAGATTATCCATAGAAAGTAAATATTTTCTAAGAAATATGTACAAATCCTTAGTCACTAGAATCACTGGGGCAAATGAGACATGGTTATAAAAGCTCATATGGAGCTTATGAGCCCCTTCTCTCAACCTTCACCTCATCCTCACCTTCATCTAAACTCCAGGAGAAGGATGATAAGAATTCTAGATGGGAACAGAAAGCATGCTATGTACTGCCAGCCAAAGAGGACCCACCATCCCCAGCTATCCCACCTGGACTGTCCTGTGGCTGACTCCCTCCTAGGTAGCAGGTTGGATCAATGAGAATTTCTCACAGACCAAAACTCTGCTGTATGTAAACCTGATTGCACGTGTCCAGCCATCTCAATTTTTAAACACCATCTCTCCTAGAGTAGATAAGAATCAGTCTACAATTGACAAAGATGGGAATATGTCCTCCTCCAGTCCCCAAGTGGAGATCTGGGAACCCCTCCAGTTAGCAGGGGTCATAGAGTCTGAGGCTTATCACCACGTGGTAGGTTTGGAGTCCCTAAACGAGATCAGGAAACATTTCATAAAACTCCAGCCTTGGTTGCTATGGAGATCCCTGAAAATTAGAATTGCCACAGTCATGGAAGGTCTACCAAGACAACAACAAATGTGCATGGAGCCAAGAGACAAGCTGTGGCCTTTGAGTGGCAGAGCTGGGAACTATTTGAGCTCTTTGGAGCTCAGAAGTTCATGAGCCCCAAACATTGAACATCTATCTCTTTGATCTATTTACACTATGAGATTTTCATTTTGCTTTAATCTGATTGCAATTGTGCCCTAGTTATTTTTCCTCTTGGAATAAAAATTATTTAATATTAATTTTTTTTGTAGGCACCCACAATCAAGAGACCCAGGACATTGAAAAAAAAAATGTTTTGTTTGTATTTTAGATGGTCTCCCTATGTATCCTTACTGGCCTGGAACTTAAAGACCCTTTTTCTATACATTCTGAATGCCACTAGACCTGGCATTATATTAAACATTTAAAGTGTTGAAAATAAAATAAAAGCTCATATGAGTGATAAGAAGTTAGAATGTATCAATACTGTAAAAGTAAAAAATAAAGATACAAGGATATTGGAAAAAGAAAAGTTTGTCTACCACACTGAAAACGCTTAATATGTATGTATGTCAAGTCAAATGTTTTTGACATTTCAAAAGTCAATGAAAGGCCCAGAATCTCTGTCTGTCTGTCTGTCTGTCTGTCTGTCTGTCTGTCTCTCTCTCTCTTCTCTTTCTCTCTCTTTTCTTATGGATGAGGATGTAGCTCTCAACTAATGTTACAGCACCTGTCTGTATGACAACATGCTCCCCACCATGATTATAATGGACTATACTTCTGAAACTGTAAGCAAACTCCCAATTAAATGCTTTTTCTTATAAAAAGAAATCAAATGTTAGTTATACATAACTAGAGTAATTGTATACAATGTTATAAAATGCATTCTGGTAAAACTTCAAAAACAGTCATCAATTAAAATATGATTTTGTAGGAGGAGTTATGTATTAATATTATTTGTTCCTTGCTCACTGAGTACATTAGTGTATACAATGTAGACATTATTGTGTAGGTTCCAAGGAGCATTATATAACATTATAGTTATAATCTTAACAATTCCCATTACTTATTTCCTTAGTGGGCTATTATAAAGATTTGTTTAAGTACTAGATGCCTAAATATAAATACAGTGACTAAATTAGTACTTAGAACAACAATTAACATGCTTTAATCTTTGTAAAGGTCATAGACCAAAAGTTTTCCTTTCTTTAGGCATCAGCTGTCTATAGCAACTACTTCTCTTTCTATTGTGTTATGACAACAGCCATCGAGGATGAAATGTTTCTTTTCTAAGTTTTGTTGTCCAACCTATCTAAATTTGACAATTAACAACACATAGTGTCAGACAATGTGTGATCATTTTATGTATTTTGCGATATGTATACTCTGATCTCTTTTCAGAGAGGTACCAATTCGAGTGAATAACAAGGTATCTTGTACTCAAGTTGTAGGTCATAGGTATAGTACTGAGTTTTATAGACATTGTAACAAAGAAGGGCATCTGATGTCCTTAATGTGCCTATCAGGCACCAGGCATGTACATGGTACTCAGACTTACATATAGGCAAAACTTCTAAACACATAAAACTAAATATTAAACACATTATAACCATCAAGCTAAACATGATACCAATTGTATAAGAAAAGAGTAAGAATACTTTTGTACCTATAATAAATAACTCTAAAAGGATGATCAGAAATTTATTAACTAATCACTTAGAGAGAAATAAGCTGAATAGTGTCTGGAAAGAAAACACACATTTCACGGACTGCCTATACATTCTTTTTAAGTTTTGAATTATTTTTATATTTTACAAATTATAAAGGCACAAAAAATAAAAATAAATATTTTAGAATAAAATTAATATACATGTTCATTAATGGGCATATAAATTATAAATATTAGAATATAAAATATGTGTTATATTTTTAGAAATAAATAATACAGTGCATGTGATCATTTTCACTTAAACACAGAGGAGGCAGTACTTATTCTTTACACTCCTAATAAGTAAGTTAAATACAAAACAGCAAAAGAAATAAGTTCCATAGACTATTGATTCTCTGTCAACACTAATGGTAGATGTTATCTTTGTAATGTATGAGGGCTAATGGAACAAATGTCACAAATAAAATAAAATATTATTCACGACAATGGAAACATCTTTTAAATTAAGTATTGCGAATTATTTATGTTTACCATTGAGTATGGATTTTTACTCTTCTAGGAATTCATGCTGGTTCACACAAAATGATTATGCAGTTCTATTAGTTCCCAGACCTTTCTTGTCATTAGGTATGTGCTTGCTCCATTCCAGAGCTCCTTGATCTTAAAAAATGCATTAAGCTTTTTCACCTTCTCATTTCTGGCTCTGCTTTCAACTTATACACTCCTTACCCTATATCTTGGATACCAGCCCGGCCATAATGGGACAGAGTGGCATGGTTCCTGGTCCTGGGACAGGGGCCCAGTATGATCCTACACCACTGTCAATGGCTGCTGTGAGCATAAGACTTATTTGTGTAATAATGTACATATTTTTTATATTTCTCCAAGGAATGTCCTTTCTGTTAATGTTACTGACTCCATGATAATGAGACATAATGAATTCAGGAGTTGAGAGTGTCTCCACAAAATGGTGAATGTTGGAATCTTCAGGACAGTCCTTAAAATTATGGAAAAGATCTCTAAATACATGAGTTCAAAATATATATAATTTCTCAACTAGGCAATATGTAAGGATGAAATATGAATTATGAGGGACTTCATGAATCTAAAGAAACAAAGGCAGCTATCCTGTGAGCTAGCATGTCAGAAAGATACAACATCAGGCAGATTCCCAAATTCAAGGTCAGCTTAGGTCAGGGATACACTAGTCCCAGGTTTGGTTAAAAAAAAAAGGCTGTTTTGGGACAGGGTCCCACGCAAATAGCTTATAGTTTGTGCTTTACAATTTCAGACAGATCTCTGAGTACTTTTGCAATGTTAATATATATATATATATATATATATATATATATATATATATATATATATATATATGCTTGCTGTCTCTTAAGAATCAAAGGGCTGGTGTCATGGGATGCTGATTCCCAATCCAAAGGAATCAAAAGGAAACTTGGAACTGATATGTAAAAATAAAAGACTGGAACTGCGTTCTTCAGGAGATGAGCTATCCAGAGAAATTTTTAGGATAAAAAGACAGAACTGCTTGGAGTACAGACATACACACACAGGGACACACCCACACCCACAAGCACGCAGGGCATGGGCAGAGAGAGCTCTTAGAATAGTAATCAGAAGATAGGTCCTTAGCTTAGACCCACAACTTGACTTCAAGTTGTTCTTTTTGCAGCTCCCAGACATCACTTCTCTCAGAACCCTTCTCCTTGGCTGGTCCTTGGTCCTGAAAACCCTTAAGGAATATACTCTTTTTTAAGTGAAATTTGTTATTCTTCTGTATGAATATTTCAATGCTCACAAAGTTGAAAATTATTTACATTGTAGTTTACTTCCTCATGTACTCACACTTTGAAGTTAATTGTAAACATATAATATGAGATTTTTTTCATAGTAGCTGTTTAGATGCTTCAACCCACATATAGGTAGCAATAATTTCATTCGTCCCATATAATTAGACAATAAAGTCTCTATAGAGCATATTCACCATGAACTATTGTTTTAGTACTTTTGAAAATGAACAATTTGTTATATCATTCATATACTAACAGTTTTGAAATACATGTATACTCAATTGAGAGCCAAATTGTTCTATAGTTACCAACTGTGACTAAAGTTCAAAAACTTGAAACCAGACTTATGGTTCTAAGTGAATGTTTGAGTACTACTAGTTACCACAAAAAAAAAAAAAAAAAAAAAAAAAAAAAAAAAAAAAAAAAAAAAAAAAAAAAAAAAAAAAAAAAAAAATCCTTGTGCAGATTCAGTGCCTTTCCTTCCAAAGAGCATGCCCTGGGAAGAATTTCCAAACTTTTACTTCAATATATTACTTCAGCCACCCACTTCTGTCAAAACTATGTTACTATGTTTGACCTTTACTTTACAAAAATAATGATTTTTATTCATTGTTTGAGAGTTTCGTGCTATATACTTTGATCATATTCTTTCTTACTGCAACGCTTCTCAGATCTTCCCTAACCATTGTCGCCACTCAACTGCACATTCTCTGCCCTTTACAAACATGAAAAGAAAACACAGAGTCCAGCTCGGGGCATCTTAACTATGGCATGTGGTGGTAACTAGCAGTCTACCCTAGAGTGTGGTTAATAGACTAAATAGGAAAAATTATTTTCCTTATTTCAGCACCTGCCAACTGTGAGTGACATCTTGGCTATAATTTTCTCTTTGCTTCTTAAAGTCTGATGAACTTTTTCCTGGAAATGATTGACCAGTTACTTTTTTTCTGATTCTTTTGTAATGTTTTTCTTTTCAGGGAACACATTTTGTTGCTTCCTTGCATGTGTTATTTATTATTACCTGATTTGTAAATGTAAATTTTCCCCTTGGACAAAGCAATAAGATGAGAGCTGTACCCAGTGTGTGTGAACACATGGCTTGTGCTGAGCCCAGAGCATTTACTTCTCAGTTCTGACTAGTCCTAAACCTAGGTATCAACGTTTCTAGCCTTCAAAATGCCTGATTTAGTCTGTCACCTCTCCGTTTATGACTGAATTGCCTCATACTACCTTTGGCCATATAGTCTAAACTTGTGGCTCTTTTTCATTTTTTGGCTCATTCAATCTGCTCCTGTGACTGTAGAAGCTTGAGTTCTCATGCTAATTATATCACCCAAAAACGTGTTTGCAGTGTCCCACATGTAGAGAAAAAAAAAAAAAAAAAGCCTGTCCCCAATTTATTTTTGACGTTAATAAAGTTACTGGCAGCCAATGGCTGGACAAAGAGACAGAGGTGGGATATTTTTAGGATTACCCAGAAAGGACCAAGGAAGGAAGAGAGGATTCTCCCATGATTAGGGACAGACTATGGTTGAAAGGTGCAAGAGCAAGAGTCAGCTGACATGTACGGGGAAAAGCGGCCCCAGGAGGACTGTCCAAAAAGCTCCTGGGCAGCAAAGATGAAATTCAGAAAGTATTAAGTCAGGAATATTGGAGGGAGTTTGTGTCAATCACATGGAATTAGGGAATGGCCAAGCCATTGAGCTACTTAGAGCATATTAAAAATAGGGCTGTGTGTGGGGGAGGCTTTCATTCAAGAATCCAGAACATTAGAGTGATAGTGAGAATCAAGTTTAGAGCAGATTAACAATCTACTGGATCTTGTGTCTAGCTTGATTCTTTGTAACCTGTGTCTATAAAACTGTCCTGGTACAACTGAATCATGTATGTATAACATTATGCAGCACACATTCTTTTCTCTCTCATTGCTCTTCAATAGCCTCTCTTACCTGGGCTGTTCTTGGGTGAGTTGGGTATATCCTATCTCTGACTCATTCTATTATCTTTCTCTGATTTTTCATGTTGTGTGCCCCTCCTTAGACATCACTTTCAAACATGGCTGCATCCTTCCTCAAACTAACTTTGAATTGTTATGAATTAAAGGTGTACACTAAAGACATGTCTGTATGGGAGCCATATTATACTGTAATCCAGAGCATGTCTCTATTCCAACAGGATATTGCCTTTGGATGTAATCCCTTAGCTAGAGCCACCATGTGTCTGGGTTAAAATGTCTCTACACTGATGCATTTTGCTTATTAAATAAAGATTTTTCTTTGAAAAAGTTTGGAATATTAATTTTCCTGGAAAATAAGAGCTTTTCTAAAGATTGAAATCAGCCCAAAAAGTTCATTTTAAACATAGGAAAGGGAAGCCCTAAAGCAATCTTTATTCTAGGCCATGTATCTCAAACCTGTGGCAGGATTTTTGTATTGCTTTAACTGAATAACAGTATCTATTCTGTTTGAAGAATTCTGAAGTTTCATATCATCAAGCAAACTCAATGATTGTCACTCATCTGGGTAGAGACAAGACAGCTCTGACAAGAGATTTCATCCAAAGATGTGATCATGTTGACATATAGAACCAATTGGTACACACATTTAATCACTAAAAATGTAGGTAAGATAAGTTTGTAGAAGGAAGGAGCCATGTTTGAAAATGACCTCTAATTGAGGGACAGACAAAGTAACAAATTAAAGAGAGATTTGGCAGAATGAATCACAGACTGGATACGTTCAACTCTCAAGAGAACAGCATAGGAAAAAAGAGCTGTTTATGAAGAGTGCAAGGAGAGAGGTAGTCATTTCTGTTGGTTTAAGGATGAAAGCTGAGGCTGAGTAGATCTGGTTGAGAATAAGCAAAGAAAGGTATTCTAAGTACCACCATTAATTATTCAGATTCCATTTAGTCATAGGGAGAAACTAAGTTCAAGGTTCTAGAGGAGCCTAGGGAGACTTCAGAGACAGAAACTCAAGTACGCAAATTGTATCTTGGGTATTCTAAGTTTCCAGGCTAATATCCCGTTATCAGTGAATGCATACCATGTGAGTATTTTTGTGATTGGGTTACCTCACTCAGGATGATATACTCCAGATCCATCCATTTGTGACATCCATTTACCTAAGAATTTCATAAATTCATTGTTTTTAATAGCTGAGTAGTACTCCATTGTGTAAATGTAACACATTTTCAAGATACAATTTGCAAAATACATGAAACTCAAGAAGAAGGAAGACCAATATGTGGATACTTCGTCCCTCCTTAGAATGGGGAACAAAATAACCATGGAAGGAGTTACAGAGACAAAGTTTGGAGCTGAGACAGAAGGAACAACCATCCAGAGACTGCCCTACCTGAGGATTCATCACAATGCAGACACTATTGCGTATGCCAGCAAGATTTTGCTGAAAGGACCCTGATATAGTTGTCTCTTGTGAGGCTATGCCAGTGCCTGGCAAATACAGAAGTGGATGCTTACAGTCATCTATTGGATGGAACACAGGTCCCCCAAAGGAGGAGTTAGAGAAAGTACCCAAGCTGCTGAAGAGGTCTGCAACCCTATAGGTGAAACAGCAATATGAACTAACCAGTACTCCTTGAGCTTGTGTCTCTAGCTGCATATGTAGCAGAAGATTGCCTAGTCAGCCACCAATGGGAAGAGAGACCCTTGGTCTTGCAAAGATTATATGCCCCAGTACAAGGAATGCCAGGGCCAGGAAGCAGGATTTGGGGGGGGGTGAGGCAGACAGGGCAGGGAGAGGGTATAGGGGACTTTTGGGATAGCATTTGAAATGTAAATGTTATAACTGTCTGGCTTATTAAAAAAAAACACTGAGTTTTTAAGCAGACTATGGAAGTTTAACAGCAGCACACAGTGCAGAGGATGTTGACATTGTAATATATGAGACAGGAAATGTATGATATGCAATTACTTTCTTTATGCTAATTTTGCATACTCTATTTTTGTCCCATCTTTTGCAGTGTCCCCTCACATAATTCTGTCAAGATTTCCCCATCAATCCAACTCTACACCTTCATTTATTCTCCACCTAGGGAAAAAATCAGAATCAAAATTTAAAATAAAAAAACAACAAAAAAAGCAACACACACACACACACACACACACACACACACACACACACACAATCAAAAACCTTAATATACAAGTAAATGTACAATAAGATAAAAAATTGGTCAAGGAATGCAATATGAGACAAGACATCTAAAAGAAAACTCTGAGTTAATTTTGTGTCATCCATATACTGCTGTGCTGGGGCTTTCATTAAATATGCTGAAGATATTCAGTGACACCCAATTTGAGAAAATAAATTTATATGTGCATTTGTAAATTGGAGAAAACTTCTTCATTAGGAATGGAAACATGTCTCCATTTTCCCATTTCAGTGCCTAGAACCCCTTTTGGTTTGAACTTGTGCGAGCCCTATACATGCTGCCATAGTCTCTGTGAACTTGTATTTTCATTAGTCATTTTATTGTCTAGAAGACTCTGTTTCTTTAGTGTCATGCATTTTCTCTGACTCCTAAAATGTTTCTGTCTACTCTTACACTTAACTCTTTGAACTCTTTTGTCTTGAGGAGAAGGACTTGATGACATACAATTTAGGACTGAGTGGTTCAGAAACTCTTACCCTCAGCACATTGTCCAGTTGTGGTTCTCTGTGTAGGTTCCAATATACTTTAAGAGGAGCTTCTTTCATGGTGATGGTGCATGGCACTAACCTGTGATTATAGCAGTATTTCATTAGGGATCATTTTATTGCTATGTTACATAGCAGAACAATAATAGCATTAGAAAGTTTTCCCTAGGCACATGGACTATTAGATATGTTTTGTACTTAATCCTCTTTACTGTTCATGGTAAATGCCCAATCATATGAGTCATGAAATTCTGAGTTAATAAAATCTATATGTAACTGTTTTACTTCTAAACATTTTTATTTCAAACTTTATTTGTGTAAAGACCTTGTGAAGAGCTTCTTATCTGCTTCTGGCCAGAAGAAAACACAATTGTGTTTTGATTGAAGTAGTTTCTTGAATTACTTTTAAAAATATGGTGGTTATGCCTTACATAATCTATTTGACTAACACTATTAAAATGTGTGTCATTTGTATAACCTACTATGAAATTTTATTTTCATGTTATAAGATAATATCCATTTTAAGGGTTACATTTATAAAGCATAATTTGCATATTCTCATATTACTGGTAAGTAGATTATAACTTCATGTTCAAATATACTATTTAAAGCTAGGGTCAAGTTATAAATGCATTATATTAAATATGTCTGTGGAGAAAAAATCTTGTAATCTATATATATATATATATATTATATATATATATATATATATGCATGATAAAGATTTTGTAGTTATTGTCTGTATTTGATGTGAATACTTTTCTTCCTAAAAAATTGCATCATTCATATGTATTTCATTTCTTTAAAATGGTTTAGTATTGCAGGCTACAATCTAAAATAAAATTGCATAATTCTAACTCCTGTTCCTTAGAATAAATCAACATGTTATATATTTTTTTTTATTCAAAAGCAGTTTGGCATCTGTTCTCATGAGGTTTATGGTTTTCCACAAACCAAAAATACTTACAAAACAGAATAAAATCTCTGCATTCCTGAAAAGTGATATCAAATCCATACAAATATCACAGAAAATTCCTAGGAGTCATTTCAATAGAGGTTATTTTTGAGGCACATTTGAAACAAAAATTATAAGACTATTGAACATTGAAATTTATTACACTAATCTTCAGACAACAATATTGTTGAAAATTCATTGTTTATGCTTTCCTGTCATATACAGAAGACACTATTGCCAGGATCATCCCTGGCCTGTAATGGTTTGAACTGAGACACAGACTCAGATGCAGTGTGTAGCTTTAAGACTTATGTTCTAGCTGGGCGTGGTGGCGCACACCTTTAATCCCAGCACTTGGGAAGCAGAGGCAGGCAGATTTTTGAGTTCAAGGCCAGCCTGGTCTACAAAGTGAGTTCCAGGACAGCCAGGGCTATATAGAGAAACCCTGTCTCGAAAAACAAAACAAAACAAAACAAAACAAAACAACAACAAAAAAACCACTATAGTCTAAAAACTGGGGGTTAAATAGCCTTTGGACCTTCTCCGCAGGAGCTTCCAACTCTCTAACTCCCAGCTTGTTAGGTGAAGACGAAGAAAGAAAAATGCACACTTTGAAAAGTGATTTTAGCCTTTATTTCTAAGTTCTCTCTAAAACATTCTTCTGTTGCTCTCTAAAAAGTTCTCTAAGGAAGTTGTCTCCAAAACATTCTCTCTCTTCTCTTTGTTCTCAGCACTTATACATTTTCAGAATATGTGATCACATAGTAAAAAGTTCACCACAAGTATACACATAAATTCAAATCAGAAATTGAAAAAGAAGTTTACAACAGAGAATGTTTACATGAATATCCATTAAGAGTAGTTACATGGCTAAATATTTGCAATCTGTCACAAATTCCACAAATTCATTGAAGGTTAAAATCATGATTTTTGTGACTAAGGTATTATTGAAGTTTTGTGTAGATAAACCCAGTCAATTTTATATCTCACTCAATTTTATATCTTGTCCTTAGTTGTCTATTTATGACCTTTAGTTAATTGTTTTACAATCTCTTGGAATGTGTTCTAAGTTGCAGATGTAGTTCTATCTCAGAAGGAATTAATTCCTGACACTTGAAGACTTGCAGAATTTTCACTGTAGTTTTGATATAAGAAATGAATGAACAATAGTCCTATTATAAAAGATCTTAATAATAATTTCTAATATAATTTTAGGAATTCCTACAGGATCATCATTAAGAATTAAGAAAGCATATATTTGTCTTATAGCTTCACTATAAGACAGTATAGCCTCATTGTTCTACAGAAATCTGTTCTAAAGTGTGGTCTCTCTCTCTCTCTCTCTCTCTCTCTCTCTATATATATATATATATATATATATATATATATATGAAAAGCATATTAATGGAAGAAATCTTTCCTCAAATGTAATCTCCTTAGCCTTGCCTAAGGAAGTGAATACATCATGACATTAATTTCCATGGTGGAAGCATTTAATAAAGATCAAACTGTTCTAGACATCTGTATCTTAATAATCTTTTCTATTCCCTTTTCTGTGATTTTTTTTTCTTAAGCTTTAGGTGTAAAGGCTGATTTGAGCTGTATCTGCTGGTTTGGGGGACTCAACAGGCATATATTATCTGCATTTTGACAAATTGTAGGTCTCTGGAATAGTCTCCATCTGTTGCAAAAACTCTTCTCACATACTACCCACAAAACCATATACTATTTAACAAAACTCAGCTATTGATAATTTACATTCAAGTTGTGGGTCAGTGAAGTTCAAGAAATTTCTCAAACAATATAGGCTATTGTCTTTGACCGGTTGCTTCTCTGAACTTTATGGTAAGACCTAACAGCAAAGATACCACACATTTCAGAAATGTATCTGGATCCCTCCTCCCTGTATTAGAAATTGCTGTTGGAACTTCCAAATATGAATAGTTGGTAGTCATACACAACTGGTAAGCCTATGGACCACCACAATTACTGGGCTAGCAATATATCCACAATGGTATAATAGTGGTACATTTAACTTGGGGTAACCAAGTGCTGTTTAATTAAAATTAAAATCCACTAAATCATGACTGTAATTTAAATCTAGCCAACTACCCACATATGAAAAGGTCATAGATCTGAAAAAGTTTTCTACTTCCATTTTCCTATATTGAAATAATTTGTTCCTTTATATTAAATATTTTAACATTAAAATATTCTTAGACAAGTCACCAAATTAATTTATCTCAGCATTCCATAAACTTGTGAAGTCACTTAATCTTATGGAAGTTGAAATATACTACTTAAAAGAAATTAAGGTGGAAAGGCTAAATGATGTGCATTAAATTTAAGGCAAAATCCATCAAGGAGCACATCTGAATCTATTCTTTTATGTAGGATAAAAACTGAAAGCTAGAATGTAAGGGCACAAAAAAGCAATGCCAAGAAGTGAAGCAAATATATAAGGTGGGGTAAAAAGAATTCTAGACACTAGAAGTACATATAACTTTATGTGAGAATAGATCTGATAAGCAATATACCACTGTTTATGTAGCCAAAGTAAAAAAAAAAAATAATAATAATAGATGACAAGATTGTTTGAGTTCAAAGTGCCAGAAGTAAAGGGCAGGAAGACATTTGGAAGATTTTCACGTTGTGTGACCAGTTTTGTCACTATGTGTATCTAATAAGTTTTATAAATTTTATCTCAACGTCAATATTTAGCAATACTCCCCTTCTACATACATATATTCCATAGTTTTAGTTTAATGACATTACCTTCACATAAAGCTATAAAATGACATCTTTTTTAAAATTTTGAATATAAGCCAAAAATTATTAAACTTCTAGTCTCATGTCTCTTTTCCACAAACCAATTAATCATAAAGTAAAGGCAGAATCATGATAAGTCATTTCTTAAACATACTGGTATGTCAGTATCTTAAGATTGGATATGTTTGGACATAATTATTATATTTAGGCAATAACTTATTTACTTCCTATGTTCATGAACTCAGATCTTTTAAAATATCTTTGTCATCTTTCTCTTCTTCTCAAACAAAATAAAAACAACAACAACAACATGTACTTCTTTTCTGTCCACTACATTTATCTTAAATATTTCAACAATTAAGTATAATTGTAAACTAATATATGATGGTTATCATACTATAATCTTCATATACTTCTAGGTAAATGCTGATTAAAACAGGCACAATAGACTATCAACTAAAGTATGCTATGATATAAGATACCATGATGTTTTCATATTGCCCCCTTTTGGTGTTTCTTTGTGCACATTTAAATAAACATACATATGTAAACACAAATATGTATGTATATATAGTAAATATTATGATGTATATTATATATATTAAACTTTCAATCTGATGCATCCTCCCCACAAACCAATGAGTCATAAACTAAAGGTAGACTCCTGACAAGTCATTGAGAGATTCTGTTTTCCAGTATAGTAACAATTTAACTTATAGTATACAGAAGAAAAAGTGAAAAGAAATTCAATAATCAAATTATCCTGTAAGATTAATGTCCATCTTTCTTCCTATACTATAATGCTCTTCTCTTGCAATTCACAAACTTATTTTTTTCTACTGTTTTCCACATCTTTTGTAACTCATGTTAGCTTCATATGTTAAATTATGCAGCTTTGTACATAATATAAAATATTAAATCAGTAAATTACTTCCTTCCCCATTAAAGTGTGAAATTCCTGAAAGCAAGACTTCATTTCATTACTATTTTATTTGCTTTCATCAGAAGAATTTATGGACCAGATACATACTCATTAAATGTTCACTAAATGGGTAAATAATTTGGGGAGGTTAAATATCAAATCTAGGATGCTAAAATGTATGTCCCATTTTTACTATTTGAACATATTAAATACTTAAAATGAGCATATTATTTAAGAATTATGGTGTAGACTTGAATCAAATAGTCTGACTTTTTAAATTTAAATGTTTTCTATTATGAAAAACATCACTCTTTTCCCACCCAAATTAATACCATAATTTAATAGCTTTTTTTCACTTAAATCATACTTCAAAACATACATCTAGAATTTTAAACCCAGTGCTGTAGTACATGTATTCACTATGGATTTAAAGAGATATAAAAACTTAGTTGTCTTCTATAGCAATTTACTGAATAACAAATGGGAGAAAGGGGAAGGTAGGTGGAACAAGTGAGGAAGAAGCACAAAGAAGGAAGCTGGAAGATCAGATGTTCTAGTCAAAAGAGTAGACATCTATAGAGAGGGACCACTCCCACTTTCATAAAACTACAAAGACACTGAAGATTCAAAAGATAGTAAGAAGCTGTTAGGCTTCAAATCCATGTGGCCTAATCCTAATCCTGTAAATATACAAGTAATTCTACTAGCCTGCTTTCAGGGATCTAACAACTGTTTAAATCATCACCTGCCCTGGCCATGTGTGCCAGATATGTGCTGTGAATAAACATATCTCTCTCTCTCTCTCTCTCTCTCTCTCTCTCTCTCTCTCTCTCTCTCTCTCTCTTCCTCCCTCCCTCCCCCCTCTCTCTCTTCCCACTTTCTGTCTCCCTGTGTGTATGGAGATTTTCCTGACCTTAGTCTCAGAGACCAGTGAACCTTCCAGAGCTGCTCCTAATAAACATGCTTTTATAATTTTAATTTGGCTTGAATTGGCTTATTTTATTGGCTGAAATAAACTATCATAAAGTGTTAATTTACAAAACAGATCTGTGGAGAAGGAAAAGATAAAAACTTAAATAGGTTCATAATTAAAATTTTCATAAATTTTAAGGCAGGATATATTGTTTATTTGTGTCTTAGATAGGGTTTTTCTGCTGTGAACAGATACCATGAACCAGGCAACTTTTATAAGGACAGCATTTAATTTGGCTTGTCTCACAGGTTTGGAGGCACAGTCTATTTTCATCAAGGTGCAAGCATGGTATCAACTACCCAGACAGACATCATGTAGGAGGAGCTCAGATTTCTATCTCTTCATCTAAAAATTTCTAGAAGAAGAAAGGCTTCCGGGCAGCTAGGATGAGGGTCTTAAAACCCATGCCCACAGTGACACCTACTAAAATGAGGCCACATCTCTGAATAGTGACACTTCCTATGCCAAACATATTCAAACAACCGCAGTTTGTCTTGTTTTTAGAAGTTCAGTTCTGCTTCCCTACAAAGAAGGGAAAAGAGACTTATGAGTTGGCAATTAGATAAGTTTGTCAGAGGTAACAACAATGAGAATTAAGATATATGTGTTTGAAAGTATGGTATTTGAGAGAAGAAATAATTTTAAAATACTGAAGGAAATCTCCCAAGATAAGAGATATAAAAGATAAAACAAAATATAAGAATTTTCTCTTCTATTAATATTTCAATTATTTTAACATTTACTGAGGAAATCAGGTTATTTTGGGTCTATCATGGCTAGTTTCTTTATGAACTAAGTTAAAATGCTTTCTTGACCTGCTCCTCTGTTTCTGAGTCTGTATCAATGAAATGCTATATTTTATCTTAGGATCAATGTCTCAAGAATAACTATGAGCTATATGACAAACCGTAACACTTATGATAATATTCCAATGAATTTGTGGCCACTAGATATTTGGTATGTACATTTATTACTAGGGGTTATGGTATCTCACCTCAATACACATTACAAAGTTGCAAACAGCAGAGTATGAAACTGATACAACATAGTCCATATCAGGATAAGAAAGTGGATACATGACCAGTGATTTGATCTTCAGTGAAGGTCCCAATGTCATCTCAGTGGTAAAGAAAACAGTACCATTTTTTTCATCTACATCTTAATCTAGATGTCTCAATAGAAAAAAAAATAGACTTTAACAACTTCCTTACACTATGTAATTTAATTTGAAATACATTTTAGACAGGACTATGAAGAGTATAAGTGTTTTTTTTTTAAAGAAAGAGAAGGGGTATATTCATAACATTAAGATAAAATTCTTGGGAAAGGAGACAAAAGAAATAATATGTTTTATTGGATAGAACATCAAAATTCAGTTGTGACATTATACATGAAAAATAAACATGTAAACTACATGATATATGCAACCAATGTCTGCACACATATGTGTCATTTCTTAGGTTATAAGATAATATGTAAAGCAAATTTATAAATTATTAACTAAAATGTTTAAAACTTAATATAAATGGATAAAAGTTTATAAGAAATTATTTCAAATGCAAACAGAAAAGGACAATACTTTCTTGAAAGTATTCTGACCATCAGTAGTAAAGATGAAAACACACACAGAAAACGGAGTGAAGCAGGAGTCTGTTAGGTGGTCGTATCAGTTTGCTTCTTTGAAACCCTGGATACCTGTAGAAATAGTACTACCCACAGTGCATAACCCCACCACATACACATTAACCATAATCCAAGAAATCCTCCAAAGACATGCCCACAGGCCAATCTAATGTAGGGGTTCCTTAACTGAATCTTCCTTTCCCCAGGTATGTCACATTTAAAACAAAGCCAATCAATACAAGTTGCCTTATCATGAGACCAAACATATCATTGTTACCTTCATTCTCTCTTTGTTTGCATTTATGCATTTGAAGTTCACTCTTCTTAGATCATTTTCACAACCAATATTAGCCAACATAATGAGTGGATTTTTTTGTTAACTGTGAACACACAGATATAACTGAGAACACTGCTCATAGTCATAGTATTCATTCATGAAAGACAAAATATTTTGACTGTAAAGTTCATTGCAGCTAATGACAAGAAGAAGAAGGAGGAGGAGGAGAAGGAGAAGAAGAAGGAGGAGGAGAAGAAGGAGAAGGAGGAGGAGGAGGAGAAGGAGAAGAAGAAGAAGAAGAAGAAGAAGAAGAAGAAGAAGAAGAAGAAGAAGAAGAAGAAGAAGAAGAAGAAGAAGAAGAAGAAGAAGAAGAAGAACTCCTAAGTACTAGGCAATACCAAAACTATCAGAGAAAGAAGCAACTTATGTGTGTGTTATATTTATTTTGTGGATGGATAGATAGATAGATAGATAGATAGATAGATAGATAGATAGATAGATAGATAGATACTGATATATATATATATATATATATATATATATATATATATATATGCTTCTGAAGCTATATACACACATACAAACATGATAAACATGTTTAAACTGTTGTTCTTTTTAAAGTTATGAAATATCTCAAGATAATCTAGGCCATTAGCAAAGCAAGACAGTATTTGTTTAGGCAGAGATACTAAAGGACTGATTGGCCAAAGCACTTTCTGGGATTGTAAATATACTAAATCTTGAGGAACCTGTCTAGTCTCTTATATGCTGTTACAATCTCTAGGAGTTCATATGTTCATAACTCTTTGTACTCTGTAAGAAACTGTATTCTTAGAGTCATCTATTCCCTCTGTGTGGGAGAGATGTTGAACAAAATAAATAAATAGACCACTTGAAAAATACTGACAAACATCTATAAATAAGACACTGGTATAAAGAAATATCCATGTTTCAGTAAAGTTCTAACCTATTGAAATAATGTTAGCTCATTTCAATTATTTTATTTACTGAATGCAAATAATCTTACTTTCCTGTGCAATTTAATAGTACTGTTTTCTGGATACGATTCTAAAAATTCTCTGCCAATGATATGAGCTTATTCACACTAAATTAAAGGATAAAGGGAGGTTTACTGGGGACAATTCGGAGAGAAGGAGAGAAACAGAAATCATAAAATGAGAGAGAGAGAGAGAGAGAGAGAGAGAGAAGGGGGAAGGAATTTATATTCTAGCTGGATCCAAAATCATTCAAGACTTAAAACACTTCTTATGACTCCCCAAAAAGCTAAGCTTACATGTCTAAGTCTAATGTCTCAGGACTATTTTTTTCTGTGAAAGGTATTTTCTGGTCCTTTGTTCCATACTTTCTGTATCTCCTTAAGGGTTCCATACTTTCTGTGTCTGTGTCTCCTTAAGGGTCACTTATTCCCATTTAGTTGCCACTATCTTTCAATCCTATGTAGAAGCCACTGGTAAATCTTTTATAAATACAAGATGATTGTTCAAATTATGATTCTCATATAATGAAGAGACTGAGGCAGAGTTTCTCCTGTTCAAAGCAATCTGGCCTGCAAGGTGCATTCAAGGCCAGATTAGACAAGTTAGTGACACACTATCTCAGTGCTAAAACTAAATTAAAGGTTCAAGATACAGCCCCATAATACAACACTTCCAAAGCATACATCAGACACTATGTTTAATTCTTATCAGTAAATACAACAACAAAAAAAGAAAGGATAGGAAAAATAACAAAAGGAAGATGGTCTGTACATAAGAAAGGCAAGATATATGATCAAAAATTCAGGTGACGGCAGATGCTGGCGAGGATGTGGAGAAAGAGGAACACTCCTCCATTGCCGGTGTGATTGCAAGCTTGTACAATTACTCTGGAAGTCAGTCAGGTGTTTCCTCAGAAAATTGGACATAGTAATATAGTAGGATCCAGCAATACCTCTCCTGGGCATATACCCAGAAGATGTTCCAACTAGTAAAAAGGACACATGCTCCACTATGTTCATAGTAGCCTTATTCATAATAGCCAGAAGCTGGAAAGAACCCAGATGTCCCTCAACAGAGGAATGGATACCGAAAATGTGGTACATTTACACAATGGAGTACTATTCTACTATTTAAAAAATGAATTTATAAAGTACTTGGGCAAATGGATGTATCTGTCGGATATAATCCTTAGTGAGGTAACCCAATCACAAAAGAAGTCATTGAATATGTGCTCACTGATAAGTGGATATTAGCCCAAAAACTTAGAATACCCAAGATACAATTTGCAAAACACAAGAAAATCAAGAAGGAAGACCAGCGTCTGGATACTTCATTCCTCCTTTGAATAGGAAACAAAATACCCATGAAAGGAGTTACAGAGAGAAAGTTTGGAGCTAAGATGAAAGGATGGACCATCCAGAGACTACCCCACCGGGGGATCCATCCCATAATCAGTCACCAAACTCAGACACTATTGCATAGGACAGCAAGAGTTTGCTGAAGGGACCCTGATATATCTGTCTCGTATGAGACTATGTCAGTGCCTGGCAAATACAGATGTGGATGCTCACAGTCATCTATATGATGGAACACAGGGCACACAATGGAGAAGCTAGAGCTAGAACCCCAGGAGCTGAAGGGGTCTGCAACTCTATACGAGGAACAACAACATGAACTAATCAGAACCCACAGATCTCGTGACTCTACCTGCATATGTAGCAGAAGGTGGCCTAGTCTGCCATCATTGGGAAGAGAGGCCCCTTGGTATTGCAACCTTTATATGCCCCAATACAGGGGAACGCCAGGGCCAAGAAGTGGAAGTGGGTGGGCAGGGGAGCAGGGCGGAGGGAGGGGAAAGGGAACTTTTGGGATAGCATTTGAAATGTAAATTAAGAAAATATCTAATAAAAAAATTGAAAAAAAAAAAAAAAGAAAGGCAACTTAAATGTAAGTGACCATACCCTGAGAATCACAGACATGTACCATAGCCTGGAAGACATTGAAATAAAACTTAAATTTGAGCGATACATTATCTAAATGCTTGCATTTATGGAAAACTCATTTGTTTTATTTTTCCAGATATTAATATTTAGGTTCTTAATATTTGATGTATTTGCATACACATGAACACACATAGTACTCAGTATAGTAATAAAAATATGTAAAGCCTTAAAGATTTATGCTTCTTTCTTTTGTATATGGAGTCAACAATTTATTCAGTATTCAGGTTTGTCTGAATTTTACTCATACAAATGTTTTGTGTTTATCTGCCTTAGGCCCTCCCCACCCTAACTTAGATTCAAACCGTAAAAATAGCCCATTTTTAAAGCTATGCAGTGGAAACACTACATCAAAACAGTTAATAGGTATATCCAACAGCAAAAAAACATGCATATCTTCATTTGTCTTTCATCTCAATAATGTCATCTTATACTTTGCAAGCAAAATTTCTTTCCAGTTCTGCCTGATGTAATTTGACTGTGATGCACTCTGGCATTTTAGTACTAAAGCATATCCTTAGTTAAAGCAAAAGATTTGTAAAACCAGTCCAAAAATTTTATTATCAAGGCAGAGCTTCAATGTGTTTCTCCAGCATTCATCACACACAGAAATTGTGAGAGCTAGAGGAGAATGAATCATACTAGATTACCTATCCAGACTTGAGAGGCTACCACAGAAAGCAGCAGCCATGATTAACTTGCTGAAGTTCCAGGGAAATTTACAGAGCCTGTTCTGTGGAGAAATAGAAACACCATTTGCAAGATCCTTACCTGTGAAGGGTATCTTAAATCAGAGGAAGCCTAGTTGTGAAAATTCTATCATGGTCCCCAAGCATCTAGGGAATCCTGATATGCGTCACAATGGTCTTCCTCTTCATTGGCCCACTGAACTTGCATGTGCATTCAAATTCAGATGAATTTGACAGGCATACAAATTTAGTACTCTAGATGTCTGTATGGAAATTTTCAATTTTCTGAAGATGATGGAGTATTACGTTTTACAAAAAGAAAACCAT
This sequence comes from Mus minutoides, assembly GCA_902729485.2. Taxonomy (NCBI): domain Eukaryota; kingdom Metazoa; phylum Chordata; class Mammalia; order Rodentia; family Muridae; genus Mus; species Mus minutoides. Next base: position 43,667 of record CACVCL010028881.1, on the reverse strand, counting down.
GATCATAGATGTCTCTGCATTCTGTCCAGATACTAGTTTCTGAAATAATTATTGGAAGATTCATCTCTCTACACATTTTGTCCAGTTATTTATTCGGACCTACAGTACCTTACAGTGGAATTCTGGACTCCAAATATGTTAGAACCTTCTAAACTGGTCATCTTTCTTATTTTCATCAGGAACTTTTTTTTTTAACTTACTGTACTGACTTGAAGAAAATTCAAATCTGCTAGCTACTAATTACATAAATGACTAAATGACTGTAAATTTACAAAAACTTCTAGTTGATATGTGATCACTAAAATCATATAAAGCACAGCCTTTGACACTCTACCAATCAAAGATGAGTACTTTGTGTTAATATCCTTATTTGAGAGAGTAGCCTGAGATAAGGTACCTAATTTTGATTTTAAAAAATGAAAATAATCCTACTTGAAGACCCAGCTATACTACTCCTGGGCATATACCCTCCACATGCTAAAAGGGCACGAGCTCCACCATATTCATAGATCTTTATTTGTAATATCCAGAGCCCGAAACAACCCAGATGTCCCTCAAATAAAAAATCAAATATAGTAAATGTGCTTAATTTACACAATAGAATACTATTCAGCTATTAAAAAGGAGAACATTGTTAATTTTGCAGGCAAATGGATAGAACTATAAAATATAATCCTGAGGTAATCCTGAGTGAGGTAACCCAGACCTAAAAGGATATGCATGGTATGTATTCACTGATAATTGGATATCAGCCAAAATGTACAGAATACGCATGATATAACTTATAGACTGTAAGAAGTTTAACAAGCAGGAAGGTTCAGGTAAGGATGCTTCAATGACAATTAGAAGGAGGAACAAAATAATCATGGGAGGCAGAGAGAGAAAGTGATCTGGAGGAGAGGTGGGGTGTAAAGAGCAGGATCAAGAAGGGGAGAAACAGGACAGAAGCCCAGAGGGGTCCGGAGGATGAGTGAAAATATGCTGGTGGTTGGGGGGTACCCCTAGAAAGACCCAGAGAATTGCAATCTGAAAGGCTCCCAGAACTCAATGTAAATGACCTTAGCCAAAATGCCCAACAGTGGGGAGATGTAACCTGCGGACACTACCTCCAATAGATAGGGCACCCACAGGAGGGATGAAGTCACTAACCTACCTTCAAGATTTTTGACTCAGAATTGTCCTTCTCTAAAAGAAATGCAGGGACAAAAATGGAGCAGAGGTTGAAGGAAGGGCCACCAGTGAGCAGCCTAACTTTGGATTTATTCCGAGGGTAGTCACTGAAGCCTGACATTATTACAGATGCCATGTTCTGCTTGAGGACAGTACCCTAGCATGGTTGTCCTCTGAAAAACTCTCCCTGCAGCTGACTGAGACAGATGCAGATAGTTACAACTCATCGGACCAAGGTCAGAGACCCCATGGAATAATTAGTGGAGCGATTGAAGAAGCTGAAGGGGATGGCAGTTGCATAGAAACACCAACAGTATCAACTAACCTGGACCCCTGGGAGCTCCCAGAGAATAAGCCACCAACCAAAGAGCATACATTGCCTAGTCCATGGCCCCAGTCATATGTATAGTAGAGGACTGCTTTGTCTGACTTCAGTGAGAGAGGATGTACCTAATCTTGTAAAGATTTGAAGCACCAGGGAAAGGGGTTGGAGGGGTGGGGAGAGATTGAGCTGAAAGTTGGTGGAGGGGAGGGGGAATGAGGTGAAGAACTGTTGTGGTAAATATTAAAAATGAGCTGGCACATTCCCTTTCTAGTGCCAGCACCAATGGGCTACAATATTATGCCCCTGCGGGGTCCAGCTGGCTCTGCCCACATTCCAGTAACCAAATTGAACAACCAATCGCAAGGTTAGATAACACAATACCCAGTAACCTGGTATACTCAAAACTCTTCAAGCTTATAGTTAACCAATCAGAATTATGTATCAATAAAATCACAATTTACATGGTATTAATAAAATAATTTCAGAGCCAATTGATAATAAAAGCTTTATCCCAATTATTCTATCCTTATGATATCATAACTACCTGTGGCTGGTTCAAGCCACACTGGCTCACATCTGCCTCCATTCTCCTTCCCCCTTTCTGTCCTGAGATGCTGTCTCTGAAACCTTTAGCTTTGTCTCCCTTTTCTCTGTCTAATCACAGGCCTCCTCTTCACTAATGTAATTGGAAAGAGAAAATCCTGCGACAAAGAACTCTTGAAAGGGGAAACTTGGAAAGAGGCAACATCTGGAATGAAAATAAATGAAACAAAAAATAAGTGGGTCAGTTTATGTAACATTTAACAAATCCAAAGAGAAAATATTTCTGTATTTATGAATGTGAGTATTCCTACTCCAGCATTTTGGGAGAGTCTAATTCACAGACAAATATCACAGCAAATTATTTAAGCCCCAGTATGAAAAAGTGAAATAAAAGCAATCCGTCCTCTCTGACCCTTCTGCTTTTTCTCCTTCTCTCCTACACATCATAGCTGGCTCTCCATCAGAGTGTGCAGCAGCAAGATACTGCCTGGGAAGAAGATAAACTTGAAGCTGGAAGCACCTTAATATAAAACTTCCCAGTCTGTGGACTGTGAGAAGTGCATTTCTGTTTCTTACTAGTTACTGATATCAGAAATTCTCTTGCAGTTATATAAACTGTTAAAACTACACCTTTCTTATTTTGACTATTTTTTTGGTTTATTTGTTTACTTGGTTGCTTTGTGTTTCATGATGCTTGTTTTGGATTTTATGGTGGCTTACTATCCTTTGTTTCCATTCCAACATAAAGCTTTAGCTAAAAATAATATAGTTTATTTATTTAAAGTCTCTAATTTTACAGCCACTTATTTCTTCCAAATTTCTTTAAGATTTTAAAATGTTACAAAGAAATGTAATTTTGTTTAGAAATGGGGCACTATTACAACAATTTTGATTTTACTTTAGAGAATCTATTGTGTAATATTATTTAACTTTAAAAATTTAACATATTTAAATGTGTTAATTAATTTGTATTAATGTTCAAGCAACTCATGCTTTTCTCTTTCATTAAAGCATTTCCATTTCTGTGTTTCAAATGTGAGCAAAACAATGTGCAGTATTTCCCTTTGACTGCACTTACAACATCTAACTCCTCTTGAGTGTGGAGATGACAAGTGTTCTTAACGCAGATACAAGTTGCTTAGCAAAGATTTCTGTAGCTTTCTTTATCTACTCTAAAGATTTTTATACCTTTGAAATTATATAATCCCCATTTGATTATGTGGGGGAAGAAATTTGAGATAAATTATAGGTAAAGAAATATAAATAATATAACAATTATTTTAGCCATGATCTGTATTTAAAATATTGGACATCTTTTGAAAAGTAAATATGGAACAGTAATCAATGTATATAATTGCAAGTTATTTTAATGTTTTTATGTATAGGTAATATTACAGAAAAAAGAATAAACACAAAAAATATTGAAAAAATGAAAGCACTCAAAAATTCAGATTCTTGACAGTTGTGAAAAAGATAATACAAATTTTCTGATCAAAATTTTCATTTGTTCAAACATCTTCAACATTCCCAGAGACAAAGTTTAAGCCCTGTGTAGCAACATTAATTCTAATTTCATATATATATATATATATATATATATATATCTCCAAGACATTTCATGGTTAAATTGTGACATATGTTACATATTTTTATTCTATTTTAGTTTATACTAAGAAAATTACTTTTATGCCTTATTTCTATGTTGCTCGAAAGTTAAGACATTCAGGGTTTTACTTTTTATACATTAGAATTTGTTTTAAAACAAATTGAACATTTCCTCAAGTAGCATTAATTACTATTTTTTATTATTGCTATGAATGTATGTGTATGTGTGTGTATGTGTGTGTCTGTATGTGCCTGTATTTTTTTACTGGGTACATGTCTTCATCCATCTATGCAAATATGTGGAGGCCAGAAATCAACGTTGTGTATTTTCTTCAATCATTTTTCTACATTTTTTCTTTATACTTGCTAATTTGGTCCTTTTAATCACTGCTTATTTACACTTTGACGCAATGTCAGTGACAAACTTTATTTAAAGAAATTATAGATATTGCTTATTTATCATGCTTTACTTTTATGCTCTCATTGAATACTAAGATTTTTAAAGAAGAAGGTTGTAGTAGCCTCAATTCAACACATCCTCTAATATCACCTTTCCTAAGTACTGTGTGACCACTTCATTTCTGTAGCATATTTTAAAATAAAAATTTAATACATTCATATTAAAATATTTAATAATAAATAAAATATTTAACAAAAAACAAGTGGTATAGAATATAAACACAAAGAATGATTTTGTATTTGTTTGTGTATGTTATTAATGTGTGTGCACACCTGTGAGGAGGCACAGGTCAACATTAGATACCTTTTTGATTACTGACTGCATCTTATATTTTGAGTAAGTCTTTCTTTGAACATGGAACCCACTGATTTATCTACACTGGCTAGAAAGCTCCTGATCTCTCCCTGTTTCTTTTTCCCTGTACTATAATTACAGTTATATGGTACCATGCCATGCAGAAGACATCACATACTTGAGTTATAGAACATGGAGATATCAAGATGAAACTTCTTAGAAATGTAGTCCCTATTGAGTAGTTTTCACAGAAAAAAAAAAAAAAATCATTGGTCTTTCCAAGCTGTGAACTCTGCAAAATGCAATAATCACTGCCATGGCAAGACAAGGCTTTTGGTACAATAGTAGTATAAATATTAAAACAGTAAATACCATACCCTTCTGAAATTTAGGACAAGCTCCAGAGGATGAACCATACCTAGAACCATTACTAGGTTCATTATCATGCTACAAATCCTAGGGGAGAACTACAATTATAATGCTAAATGAACAAATTTAAACTAATTCATGATGACTTCTCTTTACAACTATATATCATTGTGTCTCTCATTCCTCATCCAAGAAACTACTGCTTTCAATGTATGCTGTCTATTACAGTGATCCACAATTGGTCAGTGATTCAGAGAATATGATACTGAGGATTGTTCTGTCTTAAAAATAAGATATATATTACATCTCCACACCCCCGTCCCCCAAGGCTCAGGGATCATTGAATATAACAACATGAAGCAGTGCATTGCAGACAAAGCATGGTGAGTGCAGATATACACTCATAGTGATTTGGACAACATGCATAAAACTCTGCGAATTTAACCCATAGAGGGGAGTCAGGCAAAATGTTCCATCCCAAGCAATAGAGTTATTGGAAATTTTTTAGCTACAGGGAGATGGAGAGATTTCTTTAAGTGTCTAGCATATATATGCTAATCACTCTTTTGTAGGTGACCAGAAATTTAATAATATTTGGATACAAGAAATTAGTATTGAAAGATTTTTGAAAAAGAGCACCTTTTTAGAAAAAGGTGGATGCGTTGGGAAATAGTACTCTTTTTTAAAGACTGGAATGTAGGAAAGATAGGGACAAATAGTGGAGAGACAGATATAAGAGATTAGGGGAGTTACACCAATCAAATGCTCTTTATACATGGATGGAATTGTCAAAACAAATTTTTAAAAATTTATATTAAAAACAAGCGTTAAACACAGCAAAGTGTTTCATTAGGATTCAATAAAATGTTCCTTTCACTGGTAATTTCACTAAGATATCTTCTGGCTTCTCTCAATTTATAATCTCTTTTCCCCCTTAAATAGACTATAAGATTTATGACAATGAAAGTTGTGATGGCTTATATATTCTTGCACCAGGGAGTGGCACCATTTGGAGGTATGGCCTTGTTGGAATAGGTGTGACCTGGTTGGAGTAGGTGTGTCAGTGTGGGTGTGGGCTTAATACTCTCACCCTAGGTGCCTGGAAGTCAGTCTTCCACTAGCAGCCTTCCACAGAACTCCCAGCTCCTCCTGCACCATGCCTGCCTGGATGCTGCCATGCTCCCACCTTGATGAGAATGGACTGAACCTCTAAACCTGTAAGCCAGCCCTAAATAAATGTTGTTTTTATAAGCTTTGCCTTGGTCATGGTGTCGGTTCACAGCGGTAAAACCCTAACTAAAACAAAAGGTTTTTGTTTTGTTTGTTTGTTTGTTTGTTTGTTTGGGATGGGGGTTAGAGACAGGGTTTCTCTGTATAGCCCTGGCTGTCCTGGAACTCACTTTGTCGATCAGAAATCTGCTTGCCTCTGCCTCCCGAGTGCTAGGTTCAAAGGCTAAATACTGTCAACAAGACAAAAGGACCACCAACAGATTGGCAAAGGATCTTTACCAATCCTAAATCGGATAGGGGACTGATATCCAATATATATAAAGAACTCAAGAAGGTGGACACCAGAAAATCAAATATCCCCATTAAAAAGTGGGGCACAGAGTTAAACAAAGAATTCTCAACTGAGGAATACCGAATGGCTGAGAAGCAACTGAAAAAATGTTCAACATCCTTAATCATCAGGGAAATGCAAATCAAAACAACCATGAGATTCCACCTCACACCAGTAAGAATGGCTAAGATCAAAAAATCAGGTGACAGCAGATGCTAGCGTGGATGTGGAGAAAGGGGAACACTCCTCTACTGTTGGTGGGACTGCAAGCTTGTTCAACCACTCTGGAAATCAGTCTGGCGGTTCCTCAGAAAATTCAACATAGTACTACCGGAAGATCCAGCAATACCTCTACTTGGAATATATCCAGAAGAGTTTCCATCTGGTTATAAGGACACATGTTCCACTATGTTCATAGCAGCCTTATTCATAATAGCCAGAAGCTGGAAAGAACCCAGATGTCCCTCAACAGAGGAATGGATACAAAAAATTTGGTACATTTACACAATGGAGTACTACTCAGCTATTAGAAACAATGAATATATGAAATTCCTAGGCAAATGGATGGATCTGGAGGGTGTCATCCTGAGTGAGGTAACCCAATCACAAAAGAACTCACATAACATGTACTCACTGATATGTCACTGATATAAGGATACTAGCCCAGAAGCCTAGACTACCCAAGATACAACTTACTAAACACATGAATCTCAAGAAGAATGAAGTTCAAAATGTGGTCTCTGTGCCCCTTCCTAGAATTAAGAACAAAGCACACACTGAAGGAGTTACAGAGATCATGTGTGAAGCTTAATCAAAAGGATGGACCAACCAGTGATGGCGGCTGCCAGGGATCCCTCCCATAATCAGCCACCAAAATAAACACTATAGCACATGCCAGCAAGATAATGCTGAAAGGGACCTGATATAGCTGTCTTGTGGGAGGATATACCAGTGCCTGGTAAACACAGAAGTGGATGCTCACAGTCAGCTATTAGTTGGAACACAGGACTCCCAAGGTAGGAGCTAGAGAAAATGCCCAAGGAGCGGAAGGGGTCTTCAACCCTCTAGGTGGAAGAATAACATGAACTAACTAGTTCCCCCTGCGCTCATGTCTCTAGCTGCATATATGGAAGAAGATGGCCTAGTTGGCCATCATTGGGAGGAGAGGCCCCTTGGTCATACAGACTCTATGTGCCCCAGTACAGGGGAATGCCAGGGCCATTACGTGGGAGGGGGTGGGTAGGGGAGCAGGGCGGGGACGCGGAAGGGTAAGGGAAAATTTCTGGATAACATGTGAAATGTAAATGAAGAAAATATCTAATAAAGAGAAACAAAAATAATTTTCAACTTTAATATTACACATGGACTCGCGCTTTACTAAACAGATACTAATTTTCCTTAAGCAGACCACAGTAGTTGTGAAATATAGCTATTTCATAATCACTGAAATACATATTCTACCTTGAAGTTTGGATTTAAAGTAATCTTGGATTTAGTTTTATGGAGTTTTATCTAATGAGATTTTGATAGTAACATAAGAAGCTTGCAGAATAGTTTCATCTTCTTTTTATTGATTTCCATTGTCTTTCTCCAAGTTATTTCTACAAATCTTTTCGCTGAAGGATAGATTATACATCTGTTTTACATATGATTTTTTAATGTTTCAGTTCAAAATATTGCCATTTCTACTTTGTTTAATGACTGTAAGCTTATTTTGTTTTTAATAATACTAAAGTTAGGAACAAATGGCTTTTATTATTAAAATATATGCCATAAATGCTCTAAATGGCACATTAGTGTATTTCTGAGTTCTTAAAAACCTCTACTTCTCATAAACATTACTCTTTCCCAGAGTTTGCTATAGCTTAGTCCCTAAGTGCATGAATAGTCACTAGTTCCTTCTTGCTTTTATACTAATGTGATACATATAGCACAATGAAATAAGTAATCCTTGTTAAAACAGTTCTATACATACATTCTATGAGCTAAAATAACCTAAGAGAATCCACCCAATTTTCATATGCATGAATAATCAGATTCATCAGAGTATCTGGTGCCTGAGCTCAAAGTAAACCTCAAATTCAGATGTGTCCTTGCCCTGCACATGATAAAATGTAATTGCTTATCAACTGATAATCTATTTTATTATTAAATTCTGGATATAATTAAATGAAAAACCTCAAAAATGCATTCCTCTCAATATTTTTCAAATCTCTTTTTTGTTGTTGTTTTTTTTTAATTTTGTGTCTTTTTTTTTTTAATTTTTATTTTTTATATTCACTTTTCAACCTGATCACAGCCTTCTCCTACCGGTCTTCCCATCCTCACCCTTACAAATCCCTCTGCCTATTGTTGTCCTCATGGAAGGGAAACCTTATTGGGTAACACTCTACCCTAGTAGGCCTAGGTAGCTCCTTTTCTACTAAGGCCCAACCTGGCAGTCCAAAATAGGGGAAAGCATATCCAATGACAGGGACTAGAGAATGAGATAGCCTCTGCTCCACTTATTATGGGATCCACACGAAGATCAACCTGTGCATTGCCACAAATATAGGTCTAACTTCAGATTCTGTGTGCTCCCTGAATAATGGCCCAGGCTTTGTGAACCCATGTGGTCCAAGGTTCCTTGACTCTATGGGTCTTTTTTTGGTGTCCTTGACCCCTCTGACTTGCTCACTTCTGTCTTCCATTTTTCCCACAAGACTCCTCAGGCTCTGTCTAATGTTTGGCTGTAAGTTTATACTTTCCTGAAGTTTACTCCTCTTAGGTGTCTTTGCTTCTCTTTCTTTCTTTCTTTCTTTCTTTTCCTTTCTTTTCTTTTCTTTTCTTTTCTTTCTTTCTTTTATTCTTAGAGCTTTCAGATATACTTTTAAATTACTGGTATAAGAATTGCCAGATTTTTTTTTTTTTTTTTTTATGTAGTCACTTAATTCTATGAACTTTCCTCATAGTGCTGCTTTCATTGTGTCCCATAAGTTTGGGTATGCTGTGGCTTCATTTTAACTGAATTCTAGAAAAATTTTAATTAATTAATTTATTTTTCCCTTACACAGAGATCATTGAATTGAGAGTTACTCAGTTTCCATGAGTGTGTAAGTTTTCTGGTATTTCTGTTGTTGCTGAAGTCTAGCTTTAGTCCATGGTGGTCTGATAAGATATGAAGCATTACTTCAATTTTCTTGTATCTGTTGATGCTTCCATTGTGACAGACTATATGGTCAATTTTAGAGAAGATTTTATGAGGTGATGAGAAGAGCATATATTCTTTAGGGTTTGAGTAAAATGTTCTATAGATATCGATGAAGTCCATTCCATTCATAACCTCTAATATTTTTATTATTTCTCTCCATAATATTTGTATAGATGACCTGTCAATTGGTGAGAGTGGGGTGATAAAATCTCCCAGTATTAATATGTGTGGTTTAATGTGCAATTTAAGCTTCAATAATATTTCTTTTATAAATGTTGGTACCCTTACATTTAGGGAATAGATGTTCAGAATTGAGATATAATCTTGGCATTTTTTTTTCCTTTGATGAACATGAAGTGTCCTTCCTTGATTCTCTTTTGATTAATTTTGGTTGGATTTTTTTTTTTTTTTTTACATACTAGAAGGGGTACTTCAGCTTGCTTCTTGGATTCATTTGCTAGGAAAATATTTTTCTAGCCCTTTACTATGTGAAAATGTCTTATCTTTTTTGTTGATATGTGTTCCTAATATACAGCAAAATGATAGATCCCCTTTATACATTGTTAGCATTCTGTCTAAGCTCTGTCCCTCAGTTACCTGGCAACAGCCAGGTATGTCTGACCCACTATCAAAAGGGCTGCTTGCCCCCACCTTACTCTCTTGCTTTCTCTTGCTCTGGCTTTCCCTTCCTCCCTCTTTCCCTATTCCCTTCCCCTTCTCTCTCTACAACCCCTCTACTTCTTTTCTGTGTCTGTATCTGTCTCTGTCACTGTCTGTCTCTCTGTCTGTCTCTCTGTCTGTCTGTGTGTGTGTGTGTGTGTGTGTGTGTGTGTGTGTGTGCCTTTCTCTGCCTCTATTACCCTCTTAACTACCCTCCCCATGCCCTAAATAAACTTTGCTCTATATTAAACCATCATGTAGCTTATCCCACAGGGAGAAGGGATGCCTCAGCATGGGCCTGCCAAGTCAAGCCCTTCCTCCATACATCGCCACACCTCCAGAGAACATATCCCCTTTTCTTTATCTTTTTATAAACATATCACACATCCATTTTGTTATATTGTCTTTTATTGTGGAACTGAGTCCATTGATTTTTGGAGATATTAAAAACCTGTGATTATTAATTCATGTTATTTTGAAGTTAGTGATATTATTGTATGTGTGTGTGTGTGTGTGTGTGTATGTGTGTTTGTATTTGTGTGTTTCCCTTGTTTTGTTTTTGATGATATGGAATTATTTCCTGTATTTTCTTGGGAGTAGTTATCCTCTTTGGTTTGTGTGGAGAGACTTTTGGGGTGTCACTTGGCAGGAGTCTGACATTGGCCAAGGACAAGGAAATGGGCTTCAGACAGGAAACTGACATTGGCCATGACAGTGACATAATCTCAAGCAGGAATCTGGCATTAGAGCATTATAAGGAAGTAAATAAGGCAAGAATCTAACTTCAGGCTATAATAGGGAAGTAGGGTAAGGCAGGAATTTTAATCTTAGGGTGCAACAAAAGAAGTAGGCTTCAGGCAAGATTTTGGGCTTGGACAAGGAAGTGGGTTCAAGTACTTTGGTCATTATGAGAAGCCCTTTTAAACAACTATCATGGGAGTAATCACAGGACTTTGCTTACTGCCTTGTTAGTTCCTTATTGTACTGCTTTCCCTTAACACTTGCATATAATTAAAATGGTATGAAAAGAAGATTGGGAAAATTAAATTTGCCTTCAGTCTTAGAATTGACTGGGGTAATGATACAATGTTGTCTGTTTTTTGTTTTGTTTTGTTTTGTTTTGTTTTTCTTTTTAATCCTCACACCTGAACTGGAGAACCTGTTGACTTGGTAAGGATTGTAGTTTTTCTTCTAGTGTATTCTGTAGGACTGGATTTGTAAGTAGACTTTGCTTAAATTTTGTTTTGCCTTGAAATACATTGTTTTCTCCATTTATGATGGTTGAGAGTTTTGCTGGGTATAGTAGACTAGGTTGACATCTGTGGTTGTTTATAGGCTCAAAACATCTCTCTAGGCCCTTCTAGCTTCCAAATTCTCTGAAAAGTTAGATGTAATTCTGATAGGTCTGCTTTTGTATGTTACTTGGGTTTTTTTTGCCACTTTTTATATTCTATCTTTCTTCTGTAGATTTAGTGTTTCTTTAATATTAGATGGTAGTATTTTTTTTTGTGCAATCTAATTGATGTTCTGGAAGGTTCTTGTATGTATCTTTTTCTTTAGGTTGTGAATGTTTTCTTCTATGATTTTATGAAAATATTTCTGGGTCATTGTAACTGATACTCTTCAACTTCTAATTCTATCATTCTTGGGTTGGTGTTTTGAGAGTATCCCAATTTCCTGAATATTTTGTATCACAAATTTTTTAGATATAACATTTTCTTTGACCAACATTGAGACAGGGTCAGTCCATGACAGGTTTCAAATTGGCAATCCAGGAGACTAGGCCTAAGAACATGGGCAAGTCCAGGCAAGTCAGTTATTAGAAAAGCCCCCAGACTTCAGGATAGCTAGTCAGAAAATTCCCTGCCATCAGCTGTCCAACTTCCTATCTGAAAGCAACAGCAATGTGTCAGGGAATTTCCAGACCTCCCCAGCAACAGTTTCCAACCCCTATACCCAGGTAATGAAAGGTCCCTATCAATGGAGCAAGATAAGGGTCATCTCCCCATGAATACCCTAATGTGCTTTAAATCAGGCCTGTGAGCTTACTGGTTGTCTATCTTGGTGATGGGAGAGCCTAGCATGATGGATTCTGCTGAATAAAACACTCTGCATTTACATTTAATTTGAGTCCAGAAAATTACTCTTCAGCGAATCATGGACTCTTACATTATATCTTTTTTTTTTTTCTGTCATATCTTCTATTCCTGAGATTCTCTCTTTCATCTCTTGTGTTCTGTTGATAATGCTTATGTCTGTTGTTCCTGCACTTTTCTCTAGGTTTTCCATCTCCAGGAATGCCTCAGTTTGTGGTTTATTGCTTCCTTATATACTTGTGTTTTGTCTCCTTATATGCTTGTGTCTGTTGTTCCTGCTCTTTTCTCTAGGTTTTCCATCTTGCTTCCTTTTCCATTTTCTGTTCTTGGACAGTTTTATTTATTTCCCTCAACTCTTTAATGGTATTTTCTTGTATTTCTTTAAGGGATATATTTGTTTCCTCTTTAAAGGCTTTTAACTGTTTCATTGTATTTTCCTCTGTTTCTTTAATGGATTTATTCATTTCTTCTTTAAAGACCTCTATCATCTTTATAAGACTGGATTTAAGCTCATTTTCTCCTGCTTTGGTTGTGCTTAGATATCCAGGCCTGCTGTAGTAGGATAGCTGTGCTAGGAAAGTATCACATTGCTCTGTCTTTCACTGAGTGTGCTCTTATGCTGGCATTCAACCATCTAGTTGTCCCTGGATGTTCTTGTAGTAGGAATTCAGAGGGGGCCTATCCTTGATGATTCTGGTGTTACAGTCCTCTGGTAGGTATCCTTGGGCTAGATAATGAAACTCTGATAGCAGTGGAAGTCTCTCAGCCTTTTGTTGTGCCTTTGGAGACAAGGCAGGTATAGGATTGGAGAGGGGAAAAGGCAGGCAGGAAGGTGGTGGTACAATGGAATACAATGGTACAAAGAGGGACAGTATTCTGGTCTGGGCATCTGGATGTGTCCCAGAGGACTCTGGATACAAGAGAATGGGTGAAAGGAGGGAATCTAACCTGTAGGTTTCTGGATAAGCAGGTCTGATGAAAGTGGGCAGAGAGGTTATAGAAAATTTTACCTACTTCTTACTTGAAAGTGCTCATGGTCCAGTTACTCTACACATTTACTTCTCCCATTTCCTGGTTTCTCATATTCTTGCAGCATTCAGTAGGCTACAGTTTGTAACACTGGTGAGGAATTATAAAATGTAACTTTTGCAGAAGCCCCAAGGAAACAATTGTCATTCATATAAACATCCCTAATATCTCAAGTTCTTAACACTTTTCTTTTTAGCATGAAAAAATTAACAAGAGCAAATAATTATTTTCTTAACACAAGTTGTCTACTTTAGCAGTTTTGTTTGTATAAACTTCAGTCTCAATCATTCATACCTCTATTTATAAAACTATTTCAGAATATTTTATAACTTTTTCTTCTTTTGTTTAATTTCTCTGAATGGATACTCTCAAGCAGATCTGTCCACTATATTGTTAGATGCATGTTGATCTCTCCAGTTCTTTATAAACCTAAAGTAAAACACAGACTTCAACATGTTTTACTTTAAAAACAAGGCAATCTAAGTATTACTATGTGGTCTGAACTTCATCAAATACTTATTAATCAGCCATTACATAGTAATTTTTGTTTTGGAATCATGTAATCATCAATGAATTTATTAATTTTTCGTTTGTAATGTGGATTTGGAAGAATACTGAGTTTTGTTTTAAGAATTCTCAGCTGATAGAGATTTGGTAACACGAAATGAAGAGCCTACATCTTCAACTTTGACAAGTGCTTTGTACATTTTAAAAAGGGTAAATATTCTTTTGAATGGTCCTAAATTTAGCTCTCAACTCCATCACTGTGGTCTAAGGCCTATAATCATTTCTTATACTATTGATGCTTTATTAAAAATTCATTTTCCAAAACATAGTTATGGAAAGCTAGACCAAGAATTTCTCTTCTCTGCCAAAAATTATTTAATCCTCTTGTTAAATATACTGTAACTATCTCTTGGTTCATAGAGTTAGACAATACACCCTTTTGTTTCTTATACAATATTTGTATAAGAGAAACTATAATGACTACAGTGTTCTGTCAATCACAAAACTTATCTCAAAATCAAGACTTAAGAACATTTAGTTCATTGATCTTTTACTTTCTTTTTCTTCTTTCTTTTCTTCTTTTTTCTTCTCTCTCTCTTCTTTCTTCCTTCCTTCTTTTCTTTCTTTTCAATTTACAAAACATTATCGCAAACTTTCAAGGTCCTGCTTGTGGTTTCATAATAAAGTCATGAATAGATCTTTATATTTTAGGACTGTTGGCCTATTTGCTGGATTCTCAGCTAGGTTCTAATTCAATGCAGCTTTTCTGACATTATACATGGCTTTCATTGCTCTAAGTCCCTGTTCTACTCTCATCCTTGCTTTTACCTCTTTGCATCTGTTTCTCCCCTCTGTCTGCAGGGTCATTTTGAGGCAAACTCAGGAGATCTTTATTTTACAAAAAGCCCAATTCTTTTCACTTACAAAAAAGCTATTACCATAGTGGAAGAGGTCCCTCCTCTTATTCTGAGCTGATACACAGCTAGACTACAACCATCTCCTATCTTAGCTCTTAGTGTTGCCTTTTGGCTATATTGAGGCCAATCTGACCTTCTGTGACCTACCCCGTGGCAGTTTGCTTTTTAACATGACAATCTCAGAGAATTCTTCTTTTTGGGCAGATGAGGAAGTGTCATGCTGAGCAATTAACAATTGAAAATACAATGGCACATCTACATAGCTGTTTAGTACCATATATGGTGATATAATTCATTCTCACATGATATAAGCCAATATTTCTAAGACTTTATAATTATAATCACTGTGGTATTTTAGGTTTTCATCAATATTTGAAACCATTTTATACACAATTTTGTTTCCATAAATTACTCTATAATAATTCTATTTTTCTTTGCATAACATTGGGGTGAATCCCTTAACTATCTTTATATAGAGATCACAGAGAAAATAATTTTATAAGAAATAATCATAAGATTATCACAAGGAATCCAAGAAACCATAGTATTATACTTGATATTATTATTTGTTGTCTGTAAGAGATCTTTATGAATGAATTCTACCTTGGGCCTATAGCAACATATGTTATAAAGTTGAACAGATGAATTCAAGAGACACTTAGCCACAGTAACCCATCTGCACCTTTAAGACAAGCACTTTCTACCAGTGTGGAGAAAGAGGGATATGAAGCTTAAGCCACTGCCAGAACAGAAAGACAAGATTGCCTAAGGTTGTAGAAAGTTTAGGAAATGCAGAATGGAGAAAGTGGTAGAACATGAATTATCTAGTCACATCCTTTCTCTCACAGTGCAAGAATCTTGCACCTCCTGTGAATTAATACTTTCTTATGTGTCATTTTTCAGCATGCCACAGGTTAATTTTCTTAACTTTTCTTATGATGCTAGACATAAAATAAATTACTGTGTATTCTTCATGGAAATGAATAATAATGAGAGAATTTTATATATTAATTTATGAGATTATGCAATAAGTGTGGCCTTGTTTGAGAAAGTATGACACTGGAAGCTTGAGGAAGTGTGCTACTGGAGGCTTTTGTGTTTCTAAAGTTTATACCAAACTCAGTACCCTCCCCCTCTGCTTCTCTCAACCTCAATCTCTCTCTCTTCCTCTCTATCTCTTTCTCTCTCTTTCTTTCTCTCTCTTTTTTCCTGTTATCAATGGATACAGATGTAGAAATTCCAGGTACTTCACTAGCACTATGCTTTCCTGTATGCTGTTTTCGTTCCATGATATTATGATAACGGTTTAAACTTCTGAAACTGTAAGCAAGCCCAAAATAAATGCTTTTCTTCATAAAAGTTACAATGGTACTTGTGTCTTTACAACAATAGAACACTAAGTAAGACACCTCTCATTTTTAAAAAATGTCTCATTGAAACAGATGAGGACAATTCAACATATTATCCAACTATTTTCAAAATAGTTACTCTTAAAGATAAGTATAGTTCTAACCCCACACCAAAATTTTTCTCTTACATTTTTTTTTTCTAAACCTTGTTATATAAAAAGAACTTGATGGAGCATGAATGAAGAATTATATAAGTTACAGTTAGAATTTTATAAAGTGAAAATAGGGGTGTAGGAGTGTGTGTGTGTGAGTGTGTGTGTGTGTGTGTGTGTGTGTGTGTTTTCAGAATATAGCACTTAATCTGAATTTATACCGAAAGGATATAACCCCAGCTGAATCTATAATGATGGCATTTTCTAGAACAATACTGAAATATAATAATACATTCAGAATCAGCCCAAAGATGAAATAGCTTGATAAATGAAGCACATATCAAATATGACCCTATGGTTTGAATTGAATTGAACGCTGAAAAAAATAGTTTAAGTTTTTCAAGATACATACAAAATTTACAAAGTGAGAGATGATTCTTGAGACAAAAGAAAATTGTAGTTTCTATGAACTGTATATTATGCTCACTACATTCTGCAAATACAAGTTGAATGTAACATTCTGCTTGCTGTTAATTTAATTAAAATTTATAAAGGAATACATCTATATTATTTGTACTTAAAATAATTATTTAAATAATTATGAAATATCTAGTATAAATACAGAGAAATGTTGTTTGTTTTAATAAACAAAAGAGGGAAAGATGACAAAAACTGACCTTAAAATGCAAGAGAATTAAAACAAAGAGATTCTGAGGTTGTGGAAGAGAAAACAAAACAAACAAAACAAAACAAAAAACCTGTATTTCAGCTGTATTATCTCATATACAATGTAAGAAAGAGCTGAAAGGATGTTAATATCTTATTGAGTAAAAGTGATGTAAGTGTTGGGGATAGGTTCTTATGTTTTGAATTAATTCTGGTCCCAAAATATTGGCATCTGCATGTTCAAATGCTGAAGTTTTTTGTCCCCAATCTGTTTTTGTTCAATCAATAAAGAACCAACAGCCAATGGTTGGGCAGTTAGACTGAGGTGGGGACTTTAGATTTGCACAGACGAGGGATTGGGAAAGAGAAAGGAGAATTGCCCTAAGTTGGAGGGAGACATATACGATTTACAGTTGCAGAAGGGAAACCATCCAAAATGTAGGTGAGAAGGAATGTTGCCCATGGAAAGACTCCCCAGAAATGTATCAAGCAGTGTTGTGATTATAAAAAGAGTTATTAAGATATGTTCTATGGGGGTGTGGTGAGGTGTGGAGCAAAGGGATGTCTAGGAGAGCCCATGCTGAGGCATCCCTTCTCCCTGAGGGACCAGTAACATGAAGGTATAATGTAGAATAGAGTTTATCCAGGGCATGGGAACGGGAGTTAAGAGCATAGTAGAGGCAAAGAAAGGCACAGAGAGGGAGAGAGTAGAGAAAAAGAGGCAGGCCATGACCAAGTAGGGTGGGGAGAGGGAATGGAAAGGGAGGGAGAGGAAGAGGACAAGAGGCAAAAGAGAGAGGCAAGAGTAAGAGAGAGAGGAAGGAGCAAGTAGCCTCTTTCATAGTGGTCAAGGCCTACCTGGGGAGGAGCATACCTGGCTGTTGACAGGTAACTGTGGGGGTAGAGTCCAGACAGAATGCCAACAGGCAGCAAAGGCTAAGCAGCCACCCAGAAGGAGCCAGTGCAACAAAGATAAAATATAGAATCAGAGGGCATTAAGCCAGGAGTGTGGGAGGGGAGGGGTGCAGGATACATGTGCTAGCCATGGAGAGGATTAGAAATGCTCAGCCTTTGAGCTTGTCAAGGCATATTTAAAACTAACTGATGTGTGCATGTGCCTGTGCATGTGCATGTGTATCTTTAATTTGAGGATACAGACTACTCTTGGGTGGGTGTGCATGTGCGATCCATGCGGAGCAAAGAGCAGTTAGCCAAATTACTGGTACATGTGAGGATATAGACTTGTTTTCTGACAATTGTTTGTAATACATAAGTGTGTTGTAAATTTTACAAGTATTCTGTTGAATAAATTGCCTATTTCAAAACATGGTTTGCTAAGTCTATAGGTATTTCTAGTTTCTACTGCAAAGCAGATTGAAGTTTATCATATTGAAAATATTACTAAAATGCCTAGGATAATACCCCTTGAGCTTGAAATTTGGCTTTGCTCAAAGAAAAGCTCAAGTGGCATCAAAATAGTAATTGTTGAAACATAAATTTTTGGTTTAATTTTCATATTTTTGTTTTGTATTTTTGAAATTACAGAAGCATAGTTTTGACTTTTGGAAGATGAAATAGACAAATATAAAATTTTATGCATGTTTAAATTCACACATACCAATAAGCATATTTGTCACAAAGCTTGATGTTTTGGTGTAAGTATACATGTAAAGAAATGATCAAAATTAAGTTAATGAATACAGGCATCCTCTCATATAGCTGTTGTGTGTTTATGGATGTGCATTCAGAACACTTCACATCTGTCTCACAAGCATATTTCAGCAGCACAGGAAACACTGTTAATTTAGTTTCCTTATCACAAACCCCTGTTTAAATTACTTAAATAAAAGCTCATACTTTTTGTATTTAACTTTGCATTAAACTTTAAAAGAAATCATAAATACAAAAACTGTTTTATGTGTCTTGAATTTTAGCTGATATTTTTCAATTTCAATAATAATTAATCATTGCAGTGTTATTAAGTTCAGACGTATATATTTTGCACAATTTAATTCATATTAAAGTAAAAGTAATTTTACTATAAAAAGTTTAAAACTATTTTTTTTGCATTTGTAGTTTACTATTAAAGAGTAAAGGACACACTTTTATTTAATTTTCAAGGTTTAAGAAATTATTAAAACATTTGAATCTATGCTGGCTTTATTGTTTTGTCTAAGATTATTCAGGTCTTACAGGACAGGCTGTAAGTCTGATTTTACTCAGTAACTGTGGTGATTTTGATCAGCTGTAAGAGCATCAGAAATGTGTTCCTTGGCTTGTACATGCAATAAAATTACCCAATATTAGCCTTTCCTGGTAAGGCCAACTTAGTTTCACAGTTTTGAGCTTTCTGTCAACTTCATGAGACTAATAGAGTGAGTATGCCAAGCTCTCTTGACCTAGCGTATCTATGTTTTACAAAATGACTAACTCAGTAAAGCTTCATATCTTTTGGCAATCATGCGATTAATTTAAAAGCAATGCTAGATTGAAGTTAACATTGTTCCCTAGGAATAACAAGGTAAAAATACTGACTTTATAACTTTTTATTATTGACATACTTTTTATGGTCAAGAACAAATAAAAGGAGTTTTAGTGCCATGTTTTCTATGAGATTCTCATCATCTGGCTTCTGGAGTTTCTATAACAAATAATAAATGAGATCTCCATCCTCACTGATTGTGTTGAATTCTCTTGAGATATATTTTTCTTGCTTAACTGTCATACAATTGCAGAAATAAGCTTTACTTGGGAATGTCAATAAAATATAAGTAGATTCTGAATGTGAAATACCTTAATATCTCTTGATAGAAATGGTCTTTCTGATTTACCTCCAAAAACAATAGCTTTGAATTAATCTACTGTTGTCTTTTGAATTTGTTTTGCCTTATTAACACAAGGTTCATATTCCCTGTAAGATGACCTGACCTTGATTGAACCTCTGGAGTACTGAGATTATTGGTATCTACCACTACTGCTTTATGCAGCACTGAAAATCAGGTCTGTGGTTTGTTTATAACAACTGATTTACATCACAGTCTCAAAATAAAAATCAGTAATAATAATGACTGGATCCATATGTTCTAGGTAATTATATTTTTATCATCTATGTTTGTAATAGAATTAAGTAAGTAAGGGAGTCTTTTTTGCTTAGAAATTATGTTTTTTTTTTTCATGATTGAAACCATTTGGCTCCTGACATTCACTCTTATGAACCTACCTGCCTTGAAGACAAGAAGATATGCTGTCAATGTCTTTTTGCTTAACCATGAAGCAGAGAAATGTTCCCATATGTATATTACAACCATAAAACAGGAGACTGTTAAAACAAATCAAGAAACAAGCCTAACTGATGTTGACTCTCAATAAACTACAGACTTACATTTGTCCAGATAACATAAACATTTCACTAACTACCTTAAAGTTGAGAGAATCTTACCATCTTACCTTAGTGCTGAAACACTGACCATGTGCATAGTCAGTAAAATAAAGCTTAACCTGAGAGTTATGCTCAGTGAAGAATCATATTAAAAGAGAACAGAAAGAGGAAGGAACATACTTAACAAGATAAATGCACATCTCACTTTATTTAATTACAATAAACTGTATCACAGATATACCCAGACTCTCATATCTGAACAGTAATCTTCTAAATTCTGAAACCCTGCTTTGCAAAATTACCTCAGAGTAAAGGTTTTAAGGGGAATAATCATCCTTCAAAATGTTCATTCCATGGACTCACATAAAATCTTATTTATTACCTTATTATTGCCTGTTTGGCCTGAAGGAACCTCCAGGAGAATAATTTCAGGTGATTTTTTTTTTCAATATGCTTTAAAAAATGAAAGCTCCTTTCATTCATGCAAATCACCTAAACCTGAATATTTGTGGCTGGAACAAAATTAAGCTTAATCTAGAACAAAGTAGAAAGTTTTCTGTATAATCTATATTATATCCAGGGAGTCTTCATTGAAAAAATATGTTTCTTTACTGACAATATTATACTAACTTTTTTGATGTATTGTTGATCAGCACTTTCTCACAGACATGTCAAGGGATTAAGGTTTTTGGTTTTTGAGTTTTCTTTTCCTATTTTGTGTATAATGTGTCTTTTCCAATAAAATGTTCATGCTGTCTATTCAAACTAAAATGATGTAATTCTCAGTGCCTAGCAGGGATGAACTTAAAGACTCAGTAAAAACACATCATAAAACTAATCATACTAATAGTGTTTAATTTTCAACATTTCATTCCTGTAACATTCATTCTTAACCTGATTCCTAGATCTTACATTTAAAACAAATTTGTCTGTGTATCTAAAATTGGTTTACTTTAGGTTCTAGGCAAGCCATGAGGAAGAAGTTAGCACCACTTACAGTGATAATAGATCTGTAATGAGAAATGCAGTTCTTTCTTTTCATGGCAAGATACTACTTCCTTCCAAGCAAATGAATGTTTTTTAAAAGTTAGGAAGCTAGAATTTGTATAGCTGAAAATGTGGTAATTTTTCATTTATGGAATGAAATTTTCATATTGCATCCAATGAGACATAAAAAATATTCATCAATGATGATGGTACATTTTTAATTCTGGGAGCTCTATGAACTAGAGAAGGAAACTTGAGTCAGACTGAGAAGGAACAGAACTTTATAAGAGGGCGCAGGAATGAATTTCATTTAACACTCCTTTTAATCTACTGTTGAATCTGTCTAGACCCTAAAGTGTTTTAAGTATAAATAATATCATTTAGGTCATCTATCTGATATTTATTTATTTATTTATTTATTTATCTATCTATTTATTTATTTATTTTTAACAAATTAGATTTTATATTTCGACTATCAGGTAATCCTCTAGGACATATTTGAAAGAGTAAATTCTGGGAATTATGTCTGTCTATCAGTTGGTTTTGAGACCTTTCTATAAGGTATCATGCAAGGAGTGGGTTGTGTTTGTTTGTTTGTTTGTTTGTTTTACACCAAGTTTCCAATGGATTTAAAAAGAATTCTTCTACCTTTACTTAATTATTTTTCAGAGTTTCATAAGCACTTTAGCATTTTTACTCTTTCTTCCCCTTATTCAACTACTGCAATGTGACTTTTTCGAATTCATGTTCTGCTTTTTCACTTTGTGCTACGAATCTTGCAATTGAATTTTTTTTCTTCCTTACCTTACTTTTCATACAAGGATATATAGCTGTCTCATGGATGTGAAGATGGCTAATCTCTGTATTGCATTATGAAATTTTATATTCGAAATTGCAGCTTCTTCCTCCATATATAATAATCATACATATTATGTACATAATATGCATTTATAATGTACATATCTTATATAAACAATGCAAGGGCTAATCAAAGAATTCTCAACTGAGGAATACAACTGGCTGAGAAACACCAGAAAATATGTTCAACATCCTGAATCATCAGGGAGATGGACATCAAAACAACCCTGAGATTCTACCTCACACCAGTCAGAATGGCTAAGATCAAAAATTCAGATGACAGCAGCTACTGGTGAGATGTGGAGAAAGAGGAACACTCCTCCATTCCTGGTGGGATTGCAAGCTTGTACAACCACTCTGGGAGTCAGTCTGGTGGTAACTCTGAAAATTGGACATAGTACTACTGGAGGATCCAGCAATACCTCTTTTGGGCATACACCCAGAAGATGTTCCAACTGGTAATAAGAACACATGCTCCACTATGTTCATAGCAGCCTTATTTTTAATAGCCAGAAGCTGAAAAGAACCCAGATGTCCCTCAACAGAGAAATGGATACAGAAAATGTGGTACATTTACACAATGGAGTATTACTCTGCTATTAAAAACAATGAATTTATGAAATTCTTGGGCAAATGCATGTATCTGGAGGATATCATCCTTAGTGAGGTAACCCAATCACAAAAGAAGTCATTAGCTACGCACTCACTGATACGTAGATATTAGCTCAGAAACTTAGAATACCCAAGATATAATCTGCAAAACAAAAGAAAATCAAGAAGTAGGAAGACCAGTGTGTGGATACTTAATTCCTCCTTAGAGTAGGGAACAAAATACCCATGAAAGGAGTCACAGAGACAAAGTTTAGAGCTAAGATGAAAGGATGGACTATCCAGAGACTACCCCACTTGGGTATCATAATCAGTCACCAAACTCAGACACTATTGAATAGGACAGTAAGAGTATGCTGAAGGGACCCTGATATAGCTGTCTCGTATAAGGCTCTGCCAGTGCCTGGCAAATACATAAGTGGATGCTCACAGTCATCTATAGGAGGGAACAAAGAGCTTCCAAAGAAGAAGCTAGAGAAAGTACCCAAGGAGATGAAGGGGTCTGCAACCCTATAAGTGGAACAACAATATGAACTAATCAGAACACCCAGAGCTCCTGTCTCTAGCTGTATATGTAGCAGAAGATGGCCTAGTTGGCCATCATTGGGAAGAGTGGCCACTTGGTATTGCAAACTTTATATGCCCCAATACAGGGGAGGAGAATGCCAAGGCCAAGAAGTGGGAGTGGGTGGGTAGGGAAACAAGGTAGGGGGAGGGTAGATGGAACTTTCGGGATAGCATTTGAAATGTAAATTAAGAAAATATCTAATAAAAAAAGAAACATACCTGTTATTCATTCCAAACGTCAAACAAAATGCTTAACACAACCGAAGTAACTGTCACATGATTTTGTTTGTGCATGTTGTAAAATCAATAAGCTTTACTTTTTGAATGAAGTGGTACAAATATTCAAACTTTATTCATAACATGAGTACATTACAAATGAGTAGGTAGGTGAATATATAAGTATATACATCAGCATTTATGGAACAGTCAGTTTTACCAAAGTGAAAACAAAGACTACATACAACACTGGAGTTTGTGAGCATCACTTTTTAACTAAAAATTTTTTAATGTATATTTCACATCATATACTGCAATCTCACCCATCTCCTCATCTGTACACATCTGCCCTCCATCGTTGCAACTGCCCACCACAAGGAAAGAAGACTAACAAAAAACAAAGAACCAAACCAACCAACCAACCAAACAAACAAACAAAAACCCTTGCCTTGAAAGCTACAGTGTGTCACATTATTTGTGGATATTATGAAGGATGGTGTTTTCCCCCTAATTTCTTTCTCAATTTATCATTTGTATAATCAGGGATCCTGAATGTTTAGATAATTTTATAACCAGACATTTTGTTTGAAGGTGTTATCATCTGCAAATACCAAGAGCTTGATTTCTTTCTTTCTAATTTGTTTCCCAATGGTCTCCTTTTGTTAACTTATTGCTATAGCTAGAACTTCAAGTATTATGTTGAATAAATCAGGAGAAAGTGAGCTGACATATCTCATTTCTGATTTTAGAGGGACTGCTTCATGTTTCTCTCTCGTTAATTTGATATTGGCTATTGACTTGTGGTATATTGCTATTGTTGTGTTTAGGTATGTGCCATGAATCCCTGACAGTTTAGACAGCATACTTAGTCTTTATTTAATATTGGTAAGTGGTATCTGTATAAAAAGTCCTCTATTTCATTTATTTTTCCCAGTTTTCTGAAGGACAGGCTTTTGTTGTAAGACCTAATGTCTTTTAATTACCTTAGTTTCTTATATTTTGTCTTCTTTTCCATTTCTAATTTTATTAATTTAGATACTCTTTCTGTGTCTCTTAGTTAGCTTGGCTAAGGGTTTATCTATCTTGTTGATTTTTTTAAAGAACCAACATTTGGTTTTGTCAATTCTTTGTATTGTTTCGTTTGTTTCTAACTGACTCTATTCAGCTCTGGATTTAACTATTTCCTGTACTATATTCTTCATGGGTGTGTTTGCTTCTTCTTGTTCTAGAGGATTCAGATATGCTGTTAAGTTGCTTGGATGAGACCTCTCATTTCTTTATGAAAGCACTTAGTGATGTGAATTTCTTTTTAGTATCACTTTTATTGTGTTCTATAAGTTTGGGTATGTTATGTCTTCATTTTCATTGAATTTTACAAAGTCTTAAATTTCTCTCCTTCCTTTCTTTCTTTCTTTCTTTAATTCTTTCTTTCTTCCTTCCTTCCTTCCTTCCTTCCTTCCTTCCTTCCTTTCTTTTTTTTATAACACTCAAGTTAAATATTTATAAGCCTCTACACACATATACATACATACAAGAGTGCACAAAACATATTCATGTACACATATGTACACATACACACACAAATGTGTACATATACGGACATACACAGAGACGTACATGTAAGGACATAGCACACATCAACTTCTGTAATCTGTCTTAGTGGTTAAACCTTCATTAAAAAAAAAAATGATGTTTTCTTCCTGACATATCCAGCATGACAACCAACTGGGAATTAGTTACAGTTAGAGCCAGCTCAGTTATCCTGCTAGATAAAATCTTGGTCAGCTTGGTTATGATGACAGTAAGCATGCATTGTATTATTTCCAATTTTGTCCAAATTTTATTAGATATTTTCTTCATTTACATTTCAAGTGTTATACAGAAAGTTCCCTATACCCTCCCCCCTCCCGGCCCGGCTCCCCGACCCACCTGCTCCCACATCTTGGCCCGGGTGTTCCCCTGTACTGGGGCATATAAAGTCTGCATGACCAAGGGGCCTCTCTTCCAAATGATGGCCAACTAGGCCATCCTCTTCTATATATGCAGCTAGAGACATGAGCTCAGGGGGTACTAGTTAGTTCATGTTATTCTTCCACCTAGAGGGTTGAAGACCCCTTCAGCTCCTTGGGTACTTTCTCTAGCTCCTTCTTCCTTGGGAACCCTGTGTTCCATCTAATAGCTGACTGTGAGCTTCCACCTCCATGTTTGCCAGGCATTGGTATAGTCTCCCATGAGACAGCTATATCTGGGCCCTTTCAGCACTATCTTGCTGGCATATGCTATAGTGTCTATGTTTGGTGACTGATTGTGGGATGGATCCCTGGCAGCCACAGTCATTTGGTCCATCCTTTGGATTCAGATTCACACATGATCTCTGTAACTCTTTCAATGTGTGCTTTGTTCTTAATTCTAGGAAGGGGTGATGTGTCCACATTTTGATATTCCTTCTTCTTGAGTTTCATGTGTTTAGTAAATTGTATCTTCGGTAGTCTAGGTTTTTGGGCTAATATCCACATATCAGTGAGTACATGTTATGTGAGTTCTTTTGTGACTGGGTTACTTCACTCAGGATGATGACCCCAGATCCATCCATTTGCCTAAAAATTTCATATATTTATTGTTTTTAATAGCTGAGTAGTACTCCATTGTGTAAATATACCAAATTTTTTGTATCTATTCCTCTGTTGAGGGACATCTGAGTTCTTTCCAGTTTCTGGGTATAATGAATAAGGCTGCTATGAACATAGTGGAACATGTGTCCTTATTACCAGATGGAATATCTTCTGGATATAGGCCCAGTAGGGGTATTGCAGGATCTTCCAGTAGTACTATGTCCAATTTTCTGAGGAACCACCAGACTGGATGAACCAGCTTGCATTCCAACCAACAATGGAGGTGTGTTCCCCTTTCTCCACATCCACACCAGCATCTGTTGTCACCTGAATTTTTGATCTTAGCCATTCTTACTGGTGTGAGGTAGAATCTCAGGGTTGTTTTGATCTCTATTTCCCTGATGATTAAGGATGTTGAACATTTTTTCAAGTGCTTCTCAGCCATTCGGTATTCCTCAGTTGAGAATTCTTTGTTTAACTCTGTGCCCCACTTTTTAATGGGGATATTTGATTTTCTGGTGTCCACCTTCTTGAGTTCTTTATATATATTGGATATCAGTCCCCTATCTGATTTAGGATTGGTAAAGATCCTTTCCCAGTCAGTTAGTGGCCCTTTTGTCTTCTTGACAGTCTCTTTTGTCTTACAGAAGCTTTGCAACTTTATGAGGTCCCATTTGTCAATTCTTGATCTTACAGCACAAGCCTTTGCTGTTTTGTTCAGGAATTTTTCCCCACTGCCCATATCTTCGAGGCTTTTCCCCACTTTCTCCTCTATAAGTTTTAGTGTCTCTGGTTTTATGTGGAGGTCCTTCAACCACTTAGACCTGACCTTAGTACAAGGAGATAAGAATGTATCAATTCCCAGTCTTCTACATGATAGCTGCCAGTTGTGCCAGCACCATTTGTTGAAAAGGCTGTCTATTTTCCACTGGATAGTTTTAGCTCCCTTGTCAAAGATCAGGTGACCATAGGTGTGTGGATTCATTTCTGGGTCTTCAATCCTATTCCGTTGATCTACCTGTCTGTTGCAGTACCAGTACCATGCAGTTTTTATTATGATTGCTCTGTAGTACCGCTTGAGGTCAGGCATGGTGATTCCACCAGAGGTTCTTTTATTGTTGAGAAGAGTTTTTGCTATTCTAGGTTTTTTGTTATTCCAGATGAACTTGCTAATTGTCTTTTCTAGATCCTTGAAGAATTGAGTTGGAATTTTGATGGGGATTGTATTGAATCTGTAGATAGCTTTAGGCTCGATAGCCATTTTTACTATATTGATTCTACCAATCCATGAGCATGGGAGATCCTTCCATCTTCTGAGATCTTCCTCAATTTCTTTCTTCAGAGACTTGAAGTTCTTGTCATACAAATCTTTCACTTCCTTCATAAGAGTCACACCAAGATATTTTATATTGTTAGTGACTATTGTGAAGGGTGATGTTTCCCTGATCTCTTTCTCAGGCTATTTATCCTTTGTATAGAGAAAGGCCATCGAATTTTTTTTGTTTTTTTTTTTAGTTAATTCTATATCCAGCTACTGCACTAAAGCTGTTTATCAGGTTTAGGAGTTCTCTGGTGGAGTTTTTGGGGTCACTTATATATACTATCATATCATCTGCAAATAGTGATAATTTGAGTTCTTCCTTTCCAATTTGTATCCCCTTGACCTCCTTTTGTTGTCGAATAGCTCTGGCTAGAATTTCAAGTACTATATTGAATACGTAGGGAGAAAGTGGGCAGCCTTGTCTGGTTCCTGATTTTAGTGGGATTGCTTCCAGTTTCTCTCCATTTAGTTTGATGTTGGCCACTGGTTTGCTGTAGATTGCTTTTATCATGTTTAGGTAAGGGCCTTGAATTCCTGATCTTTCCAAGACCTTTATCATGAGTGGGTGTTGGATTTTGTCAAGTGCTTTCTCAGCATCTACGGAGATGATCATGTGGTTTTTATCTTTGAGTTTGTTTATATGGTGTATTACGTTGATGGATTTCCGTATATTAAACCATCCCTGCATTCCTGAGATGAAGCCTACTTGGTCATGATGGATGATCGTTTTGATGTGTTCTGCATTTGGTTGGCGAGAATTTTGTTGAGTATTTTTGTGTCGATATTCATAAGGGAAATTGGTCTCAAGTTCTCTATCTTTGTTGTGTCTTTATGTGGTTTAGGTATCAGAGTAATTGTGGCTTCATAGAATGAATTGGGTAGTGTACCTTCAGATTCTGTTTTGTTGAATACTTTGAGAAGAACTGGAACTAGGTCTTCTTTGAAGGTCTGATAGAACTCTGCACTAAACCCATCTGGTCCTGAGCTTTTTTTGGTTGGGAGACTATTAATGACTGCTTCTATTTCTTTAGGAGATATAGGGCTTTTTAGGTCATTAATTCCTTTTTCTTTCTTTCTTTCTTTCTTTCTTTCTTTCTTTCTTTCTTTCTTTCTTTCTTTCTTTCTTATAAAATTGAGCATTGAGTAGAGAGTTGTTCAGTTACCATGAATATGTAGGCTTTTTATTTTTCTCTCTTTTTCTTTTTTTTATTAGATTTTTAAAATTTACATTTAAAATGTTATCCCCTTTCTTAGTTGCCCCTCCAAAAATCCCCTATCCCCTCCTTGCTTCCCCTGCTACACAACACACCAATACCCAATTCCTGGCCCTTGCATTCCCCTATACTGGGGCATAGCAACTTCGCAGCACCAAAGGCCTCTCCTCCCATCGATGACCAGCTAGGCCACCTTCTGCTACATTTGCAACTAGAGCTATGATTTCCACCATGTGCTTTCTTTGATTGGTGGTTTCGTCCCTGGGAGCTCTGGGTTCATATTGTTGTTCTTCCTATGGGGCTGCAAACCCCTTCAGCTCCTTAGGTCATTCTCTAGCTCCTTCAGTGGGGATCCTGGGCTCTGTCCAATAGATTTCTATGAACATCCACTTCTGCATTTGCCAGGTAACAGCAAAGCCTCTCAGGAGACAGCAATATGAGGATCCTGTCCTCAAAATCTTGTGGGAATCTGGAATAGTGTCTGCATTTGGTGCTTGTTTATGGGATAAATCCCCAAATGCAACAGTCTGTGGATGGTCATTCCTTCAGTCTTTGCTCCAAACTTTGTCTCTGTAACTCCTTCCATGGGTATTTTGTTCCCCCTATAAGAAGGATTGAAGTATCCACACTTTGGTATTCCTACTTCTTGAGTATCATGTGTTTTGCTAATTGTATCTTTGGTATTCTGAGTTTCTTATCAGTAAGTACATATCATGTGTGTTCTGTTGTGATTGATTATCATCACTCAGGATGATATCCTCCAGATCCATCCATTTGCCTAAGAATTTCATGAATTCATTGTTTTTAATAGATGCGTAGTACATCATTTTGTAAATGTACCTTCCTCTGTTGAGGAACATCTGGGTTCTTTCAAGTTTCTGGCTCTTATAAATAATGCTGCTATGGACATAGTGGAGCATGTGTCCTTAATACAAGTTGGAACATCTTCTGGCTATATGACCAGGAGTGATATTGATAGATCTTCCAATAGTTCAATGTCCAATTTTCTGAGGAACCACAAAACTGATTTCCAGAGTGGTTGTACCAGCTTGCAATCCCACCAACAATGGAGGAGTGTTCCTCTTTCTCCACATCCTTGCTGGCATCTGCTGTCACCTGAGAAATTGATTTTAGTCATTCAGACTGGTGTGAGGTAGAATCTAAAGGTTGTTTTGATTTGTATTTCCCTGATGATTAAAAATGTTGAATATTGGGCTGGTGAGATGGCTTAGCGGGTAAGAGCACCTGACTGCTCTTCTGAAGGTGATGAGTTCAAATCCCAGCAACCACATGGTGGCTTACAACCACCTGTAATAAGATCTGACGCCCTCCTCTGGTGCGTCTGAGGTCAGCTACAGCGTACTTATGAAGAATAATAATAAAAATGAATCCTTGGATCAGAGAGACCAACTGGAGCAAGCGGGCTGTCTGGAGAGCAAGCAGTGCGAACGGGGCCAGCTGGAGCAAGCAGAGCTGATTGGAGCAAGTGGGGCCAACTGGAGTGAGCGAGTGGGGCTGGCCGCAGCGAGTGGAGCCAGCTGGAGCAAGTGGGGTCGAAGGGAGTGTGCGGGGTTGACTGGAACAAGGGAAAAAATGTTGAATATTTTATAGGTGCTTTTCAGTCATTTGATTTTCCTCAGTTAATAATTCTTTGTCTAGCTCTGTACCCCATTCTTAATAGGATTATTTGTTTTTTCTGGAGTCCAACTTATTGAGTTCTTTATATATATATTGGATATTAGCCCCCTATCAGATTTAGGATAGGAAAAGTTCTTTTCCCAATCAGTTAGTTGCCTTTTTGTCTTAATGACAGTGTCCTTGCCTTACAGAAGCTTAGCAATTTTGCTCCTCAGTTAATAATTCTTTGTCTAGCTCTGTACCCCATTCTTAATAGGATTATTTGTTTTTTCTGGAGTCCAACTTATTGAGTTCTTTATATATATTGGATATTAGCCCCCTATCAGATTTAGGATAGGAAAAGTTCTTTTCCCAATCAGTTAGTTGCCTTTTTATCTTAATGACAGTGTCCTTGCCTTACAGAAGCTTAGCAATTTTGTGAGGTCCCATTTGTAGATTCTTCATGTTACAGCATAAGCCATTGGTGTTCTGTTCAGGAATTTTTCCCCTTTGGCCATATCTTCCAGGCTCTTCCCTACCTTCTCCTCTATGTTTCAGTGTCTCTGGTTTTATGTGGAGTTCCTTGATCTACTTAGACTTGATCTTTGTACAAAGAGATAAGAATGGATCAATTCATATTCTTCTACATTCTAACTGCCAGTTGATCCAGCACCATTTTTTGAAAATGCTGTCTTTTTTCCACTGAATGGTTTTAGCTCCTTAGTCAAAGATCAAGGGACCATAGGTGTATGGGTTCATTTCATATCTTCAGTTCTATCCCATTTATCTACCTGTCTGTCACTGTACCAGTACCATGTATGTTTTGCTGTTGTTGTCGTTGTTGTTGTTGTTGTTGTATTTCCACAATTGCTCTGTAGTACAGCTTGATGTCACGGATAGTGATTGCTGTCTATGGTTTTAGAACTTTACTGTAGAAAGGCAGGGAGAAAGAGAAAAGGTGAGAGAGAAAGAGAGAGAGAGAGAGAGAGAGAGAGAGAGAGGGCTAGAGAGAAAGAGAGAGTAAGAGGGAGAGAAGAAGCGAGTAAGAGAACAAAGGAGTGAGAGATCAAGGTGTGGCCAAACAGCCCCTTTTAAAGTGTTCTGCTATCTTTTCTGTTGCTAGATAACTGGGGAGGAGTTTACCTGAATGTGAGAAGCTTGGGACATTGCCTACATGACTGCTAGCCATGCTTCTCTTGTGGGGGCTGTGGGGAGCAGTAACTTAGAAAGAGCCAGAGTTCCAGGAGACATGAGAGAACCCCTTCCATCCCATGTAGGTAAATTATGACCATCAGGTCCCGGGGTTAAGCATCTCAGCTTGACTGGAGACCAGCCTGTCTGTGCTTAGCCCAATGCACCACAGTTATTAATGACCAATGATTGTCAGTTCCTATTATTTTGATGTTAGGAGCCATATTATGAGTGTATGATTCTTAACTTTTGGTTATGCTGTGAAATGTTTAATTTCTTAGGTTTTCTTGGGTGTAGTTATACTTTTTCTGCTGGAATATTCCTTCTAGCATCCTCCTTATGGTTGGGTTTGTATAAAGATATTGTTTCAATTTAGCTTTGTCATGGAATATGTGTTCTCTCTATATAGTGATTGAGAGTTTTGCTCAGTATATTAGTCTGAGGTAGCATCTGTGGTCTCTTAGGGTCTGCAAGACATCTGTCCAGCATCAACTTGCTTTTAGAGTCTCTATTGTGAATCAGGTACAATTCTGATAGTTCTGCCTTTATATGTTACTTGGCCATTTCCCATTGTAGCTTTTAGTATTCCTTCTTTTTCCATACATTTAGTGTTTGAGTTATTATGTGGTGGAATGACTTTCTTTTTTGATACAGTCTATTTGATGCTCTGCAAGCTTCTTGCATGTTTATTGCCATCTCTTTCTTTAGGTTAAGGAAGTTTTCTTCTCTGATTTTTGTTGAAGATTTTTTTCTGGCCCTTTTAATTGAGAATCATTAACCTCTTCTATTCCTATTATTCTTAGTTTTTTGTTTGTTTGTTTTTTGTTTGTTTTGTTTTGTTTTCATATTATCCCACTTTTTTGTAATGTTTTGAGTTAAAAACCTTTTACTTTTGGCATTTTCTTTGACTTATGTTTTAGTTTCTTCTATGGTATCTTCTATGCCTGAGATTCTCTCTTCCATCTCTTGTCTTCTGTTGATGATGCTTGCATCTTTAGTTCTTGTCCTCTTTCCTAGGTGTCCCATCACTTGGGTTACCTCCATTTGTGTTTTCTTTATTGATTTTATTTTCATTTTTAGGTCTTGGACTATTTTATTCATCTTCGTTTCCTGTTTGTGTTTTACTGTATTTCTTTTAGGAATTTATTTGTTTCATCTTTAAGGGCTTCTACCTCTTTGATTGTATTTTTTCTATATTATTTATGTTCTCTTTAAAGGTCTCTATCATCTTCATGAGATAGGATTCAGGGTTCACACTCTTGCTCTTCAGGTGTGTAGATATATAGGGCTTCCTGAAGTCAGAGAGCAAGGTTCTGATGGTACCATACTGCATTGGCTTCTGTTGATTATGTTCTTGTGCTTGCCTTTTGCCATCTGATTATTTCTGGTGTTGGTAGGCCTGAGTGTCCAGGGATGGAGTAGGCTTCATTGGAGGCAGGTAATGCTGTTGGGTGGGGGTGATGATCTGATCTAAGGCTGCAGATGAATGGGTTTATAGAAAGGAAGTTGGAACAGCAAGAGGATGATGCAGAGTCCACAGATGCTAGGCATGAAGAGGTTGTAACACGTGGGGGGAATTGGGCAGTAAAAATCCTCTTTGTAAAACACCTAATTTTGTTTGCATTAAATATTTAAGAGATGCTGGGCATGGTGGTGCACGCCTTTAATCCCAGCACTTGGGAGGCAGAGGCAGGTGGATTTCTGAGTTTGAGGCCAGCCTGGTCTACAGAGTGAGTTCCAGGACAGCCAGGGCTTCACAGAGAAACCCTGTCTCAAAAGACAAAAAAAAAATGTGATAAATATTTAAGAGATTAAAATAAAATTAATATTAGATGTAGGGGGAAGTTTTAATGAAGAAACATAGTAAAATGATACAATATGAAGTTTCAAGAAAACAAAAGGAATTCATATAACAAACCTGGAATTTCAATAAAGTATTTCAAGTACTTAGAAACTTGGGTTTTAAGGATAGAAACAAACTAATCTCAACAATTCATCACTTTGCTTTTTCCTTAAGAAAAAATTATTTGGCTTTAGAGGGGGAAAACAAAAATTAATCAAGCTAACGTAATTTAGACAACAAAAGAATATACAAAAAACATTTGTATGAGAAAGCATCACACTAGTAAACAATTCTCCAGATCCTGCCTTTGTTTGAATGCTTTTCAGGCTCAGTTAGTAAGCCCAGTCTCTAATACACTTAACACTTTCTTCTTAAAACCCCTCCTTATAAACAGATTTATTACAAATTGTGGACCATTAAAATAATTTGAATAAATGTAAAGACTAACAGAGTATCCACAATCAAGTTATTACTTAAATTTATTTTTATACAATCCTCCAAAGTGCACCCCTCATCAATTGATCAAGCAGTATAAATACTTATTAATGAGCCAATTTCCCTCAGGTCAATATAGGGTTTTTTTTTTGTTGTTGTTGTTGTTGTTGTTGTTGTTGTTGTTGCTCTTTGATTTTTGCTTTGTTATTTTAAAATATTTGTCTATTTTCTACAGGACAAAAATTATCTGACCCTTTAAAATTAGGAGAATGCACAGAATATATTTGTAGTCACCTCTGATTTTAGACTTTCAGGTTTGATCTGAGGATTCCAGTGCTTATAACATATAGAACAAAGAAGCTGTGCAGTAATAAAGAATCTGGTGTTGAAATAAAGCTACGAGTGCTTAAACAGACTTCAAAAGAGGCTTCCACACTCTAGACATACTTTCTTCCCAAAATGTAACATGAGGGCAGCAGACTCATTTTTTGTTTAATCAGACATTCCTCTGAGAAGCCACACTTTACCACCATCACCAAATTATTAAAAGATACAATCCACAAGGTTTTTTTTAGCTTTTAATTATTTGACAACTTGAAGATACTACTGATCAGGCATGGTTGACTTTAGAATATTTATTCACAGATATTAATTAAAATTTTCTCTGTCTGCTACATCCCAGCCAGCAGAGGTTAAATCTCCCTACTCACGTTTCTTTCTCCATCTTTTCTAACATTTAAAAAAAAATCTCTAGGAAATTTATTTGTAGTGAAGTTTTAAATTTCAGCTTCTGAGAATCTTGATGCTTTCTCATTTTCTTGGAAGGGAAAGTGATAGATTGCATTTGCAAATGAAGACTCATGCTGTTACTGTCTTCAATTCTGAATAGTCATGTTAGATTAAACAGCATTCTGTTGTATGTCCCTTATTAATTATGAGGCTTCCTGCTGCCCTGCCGATTCCTTTTGTTCCTGGTGGTTCTACCATGGAGAACCACAGTATCTTTCAAAGAGGCTATCACAATGCAAGCAGCTCATTAACTTCAGCCTTCCTCCCAGGTTTCTGTGGCAGCATTAGAAATCTTCTCTAAGTAACTTTGGAGAGATAATAAAGTTTCCCTTTCCTTTCACATCAATCCAAGGGCAGTTTGGCGTGTTCTTTTCTTCCAGAAAGATATTTTTTAAAGGAAGTTGAACTAAACTCTTTTATTTTTTGAAAAAGTTTTGACAGCCATGAAGTTGTAAGTTGCTGTAAATGATAAACTACATTTGGTAGTCTCACCTTTCTTTCTTTCTTTCTTTCTTTCTTTCTTTCTTTCTTTCTTTCTTTCTTTCTTTCTTTCTTTCTTCTTTTTTTTTTTTTAATCAGCCCAAGTTAAGTATGCATTTGCTTTAGGGATTAATAAAATGAATCCAATTGTTGTATTTTTATTTTCAAGTTAAAGAGATCTTTTCTTTAACTAGGTTTATCTTTGT
This sequence comes from Mus minutoides, assembly GCA_902729485.2. NCBI lineage: Eukaryota > Metazoa > Chordata > Mammalia > Rodentia > Muridae > Mus > Mus minutoides. The sequence continues at coordinate 8,450 of CACVCL010028881.1, read as the reverse complement.
TCTGCTATATTGTTCTGCCTATTTATAGTATCAGTCTATTCAAAACTGTTTAAATGTCAATGTTCCTAAGTCTCTCAATTATCTAAATCCACTATTCTTTCACTGAATTTATGTGTCCACAAAATTCCTACAATTGCAAATTCTCTTAGAAAGCATACACATCTAAGTAATTTACTCAATATGTATATTTTGGCTATACCATGCTAAAATAAAAGAAAGCTCCTAAAATTTCAGTAGGCTAATAACACACACACACACACACACACACACACACACACACACACACACAATATTTTTTTATTGAACAGTTATGTGAAAATATATTGTTTGTTGGCAGAGAGCTTTACAAATCCATGAGTAGTGACATCTCTGTCTCCTTGCAAATTTCCATTACTGCTGAAACACTCTTGAAAAGAGAAAGTACTGGAAAGGAAATTACTTGCATAATTCCTTCTGAACATACTGAGAACAACCGCTGGTGAGCCAAAAGGAAATTCCTGACTATGCCTGGCTTTAAGAGAGTAAAATAATGTAATCCTATTCAAAGTGTAGGCAAGCAGCATTTGTGAATAGTCTTAGAGCAAAAAAGTGTTGTGCATTAATTCCTTAAATTCATTCTCCCTGATGACTAGTTAGAATAAAGACAAGGATTATATATACTGTATGAAAGAAGGTATGTTATCAGACTTTATCAAATGTATTTTGCAGACCTAGAATAAACCCAGTACTCAGAACTTACTCCATGACTAGAAGTATTCACCAAAGCAAAGCTTCAGGTTACCAGTCTCAATGTTGTCAATTAAAATTATAATTTTAAATTTATGTCAAGCAGTTTAATAAATTATATCAAAAAGATATATTCACAAGTATAGGAGAAATTCATTGATGCTTAATTTAAAACCAAATTTGATGAAAATATTTTATATTGTTAATAAAGAAAAATTGAGAATGCCTTCCTTGGCTATACAATTTATCTTTTCTCTGTTTAAGTCCTACATGATTTTGTCTCTAATTGCTCTTATAGCTGATCATATCCACTGAAAAACAAATATTCATAGTAGGAAAAAAAATAACTTGAGTTCAAATATCTTATTGTTCACTTAATTCAGAACATCTATAAATATATGGCTATTGTTTTGGTCAACAAAGCATATATTTATTATCCCTTGACTCCAATCTCTTAAATAATTCCTAATATTAAATAGGTTCTTGTATTTCATTGGAATATCTACTGGCTTCTGAAGCAATATCACTCACAAAAAAATTCAGTCTTGGGTTGCTTTTGAGAGGGACATATGTTCAAATTTTTTATGAATGTAAAATGCTTATTTATTAAAAGTATTATTTCCACCTTTAGGGAAAATTAATAAAATTTGGAGAACATAGGTAAGTCTGTCAAATTTGGCTTCCATGTTTCTTATAAAAAGGGGAATCGTCTTGTGGGGATGCACAGGAAAAGAAAACTCCCCAGGTGCTGTGGTTGGAGAGAAAACAGAAGAAGGAAGCACACTGAGGTCATTGCTCAACCCTTCCTCAATTCTGCATTTGGATTTGATCTTACATTTATGTACCACAATTAATATCTTCTTCATTAAGTTCACAATTAATATCTTCTTCATTACTTTGAGTAGGATTTATATTAAATTTTTATTTTTATTCTTTCATTTGTATGTGTGTGTGTGTGTGTGTGTGTGTGTGTGTGTGTGAGAGAGAGAGAGAGAGAGAGAGAGAGAGAGAGAGAGAGAATCTGTACATGTATATTATGTTTGGGTTTATATCTCTGAAGGCCAAATATAAATCTCAAAATACCTTGGGAAAAATATTTATTATATTACTGAGAAAAAGGGGGTAAACAAATCTAGAAAAAAATTAGAAAGCGAAGAATAATTCTGACGACACCTCAATTTTTATCGGAATGGTACTTGAAAATGATCCAAGTGCATCATATACTACATCCCTTCATGACAATATCACAATGAAATGCATTGTTTTTCCACTGCTAATACATGGTAATAATGAAAAGTAATTAATTCCCAAAAGAAAACTATTACTAGTGTTCACATGTATTTACTAGAAGATGATTTTCAAAAACATGGGGAAAAAAAAATCTCATGAAGTATCAAATGTAAAAAAGATGTATTACAAGGCAAAAGTCATATGAAGAACTAGAGATACACAGAGAATTTTGAAACAATAGAACTAGAAGGAAAGTAAAAAGAAAAATTTTGCATGGGTAAAATGTAAAGGAAATCAACTATAGATTCGTAAATTCATGGCATCATTTTTAAATAAGGCAAAGGCTAAGTGAGGAAGTAAGCTTTAGCTTTTAATACAATTCAGTTTTTTTTAAGCAATAACATAATATATCAATATATTTATTCAGTATTTACATGAATTTCTTTAAAATCTTAATTAATTCTTCCTGTAAATAAGAAAACTCACAATTCACTTGTTAAAAGATTTGTTTTTAATTATTCTTTGATAATTTCATAGAATACATTTTAATAATATTCTTTTCTTTTATATTTATATATATTTATATTTATATATATAATATATTTATTCAGTATTTACATGAATTTCTTTAAAATCTTAATTAATTCTTCCTGTAAATAAGAAAACTCACAATTCACTTGTTAAAAGATTTGTTTTTAATTATTCTTTGATAATTTCATAGAATACATTTTAATAATATTCTTTTCTTTTCCACAACTCCTTCCAAAATCACCCTATAGGTCCCTACCTATTCACCTTTGTGATATTTCTCTGAAAAATATGGGCAGATGTGACCCATGGGTTGTGAGTTTTGCTTACCTACTAGTACTAGTACTGTCTTAAATAGCCATTCTCTGCATTTATATACCGTTATATAAAGGTGGTACCTCCAGACTGTCCACTATGGACATACAGTGTCACACATTACACATAGACCACTGCTGATACATACACACTAGTATGGAATACTGAATTGGGGTTTGATGTAGAAAATAAAGGCCACTTTTTCTGTCCTGTGTCTTGCCGCCCCCTACTCAAACTGATGAGTCAGCTTGGAAGTGCCATGTCAGGTTCTTCCAGAGTCACAATCATGAAGGTGGCTCAGCAGCTCCAACTGGAGGCTGGGCTCAATTACATGAAGGTTTCTCAGGCAGCTGCAGACTTCAAACATTTCTGTCTGCAGACTGCTCAACATGATCCTCTGCTGACTGGAATGTCTTCAAGTACAAATTAGACATCGATTTTAGAACTATTCATTGTACGGCATTCAAAATTTAAAATTTAGAACAGATCACAGAGTATGTTCTGAGATTCACAATGTTTCAGCCTTGTATATAGGTGACAATACAGGTGTGCATGTTTATGGCTATCCACAACCACTTCTAAAGTTACAAGTACTTTTTAATATAAAAGATTCCCATTTTTATAAACTTTCAGCAGTTCTAAAATTGTGAGTGCTGATTTTCTGAGAAGTTATTACATTAAAGGTATGTTAGATTTGTGGAAGTCTAATATATCTGGTTCTGCCTCCCAGCTCTATGATCCAAGAAATAAGACCCAAACTCAACATATATTTACAAATACCTTGGCTGTATTGCTAGGCTCTAATCTGAATAGATCACGTACATAGCACAGTCATTTTAACTTCTATTTTGCCCCATATCTGTAGTCAGTCAGATATGATGCATTATCTCCTGCTTGCCTCTATCCCAGAAACCTTCTCTTCTACCGATTATCCCACCTCCTATTTAACTCTTTCTTATAGGTCACAGCTTTTTGTAATTGTCAGGTGATGCATATATACAACACAAAGTATATTCTCTCTACACTCTCATCACAACCTTCCTCCTATTCTGCACTCAGCAAGGCTGCCTCAAGTGCTATTCACTAAATTATTTAGTAGTCCCCATAGTTAACCACTCCATTCCAGCCACAGCTTTAATGCATATACATTGTGTTTAGATGATGCATCTTTTTGAACTTCATTGTTTCGGCCTATTAGACTCATTCTGGTGCTTATGGATATGTAAAAAATAGAGCACCTATCTAAAAAAGAAAATTCCAAGATCTGCCTAAAAAGAATGCCCTAATTGTAAGTGGGATTTTATATTAATACAGTCAAGAGAATAAAAGCTGAATTTCAATCCTTATATCATATTACATTTGTTTTCTTTTAATATAAAATACACTAAAAGATTTGCTTCACTAAATACATACACAGAAGCCAAGTAAATTCAATGACATTTTAATTTTTTCAGTTGTAATGTGGAACCTGAGGTGGATGGTATTAAAATTATCTTTGATAACCTCTTCCAATAAATGAAGCCAAAATCAAAAGTAATTTAGAACAACAATATAAAGCCCAACTTATTTAAAACAATTAAGGATGTTAATGTAGATGACAAATGTCAGAAGGATGAAGTACTGGGAAAGGTACATATGTGTAGAGTAAGTGTGTATAGAACCTAGGAAACTAGAGAGAAGCTCATGACAGGGAAAGAAAGGTTGCATAAAATAGAAAGTATTTAAAAATGTGATACTAAAAGAAGAAGGGGGCATGAAGGGGTAAAAATATTTCAGGGATTATAGGTAAACAGAGAAAAGAGGAATTTGGAGAGAAGGGTCAGTCTGAACCAATCAAAGAAAGAAAGAAAGAAAGAAAGAAAGAAAGAAAGAAAGAAAGAAAGAAAGAAAGAAAGAAAGAAGAAAAGATAATATCAACCAGCCAATCAAGAGATTCCATGGGAAAAGGAATGGGTCTGCTATCAATATGGCTTACTGCTTTTTATTTGGATTTGATACCTGCTTCACAGGAGGAAATTCACTTTAAGTACTTTAAACTTTGTCAAAATACCATAACTAGCCGGTCAAGGCTCTAATGAGGAAGCTATTGTTTGCTATTTCTTTACTCAGTAGACATGATATACCTTTCAAAGCCCATTCTAAATAACTAGAACGTTTATATCGATAGACTAATGCTATTTCCATCTTTGGTTAGAGAATGACCTTTTTGCAATGGCCAGAAATAATTTGTGAGAGTAAATCCTGGTCAATTGAGAAATCTACATGTTTACTGTCCACCTACAAATGGGACACATCTAAAGCTGACATCATAGAAGAAAGGGCAAAAAATGTAAATGCTAGAGAACAGGAATAAGCATTGCAGAATACTGAAATCAGGGCATGGTGCAGCTGTTATATTGTTGAATTTCACCCTCTGTAGTCATCTGTGTAAGATCTTCACAAGATTAGGCCCATAAACACACTGTCCTGGAAGGGAGAGTGTTCATGCTTCCATGCTCTCCAGAACTTATAAGCACATAACAGTTGATAGGGAAGGGAAGACATCACTTATAGTAGTAGTGTAGCCACTAATAAATTGTACATGATCCTGCAAACAAACTCCCATTTATGCTCCTTCAAACAACTTTAATGGAACTCATTGGTTAACTAAAGGAAATAACAAATAGGACAATGTCTATATAAAAACAGAAAAGGGAATAACTTGAATGGCATTGGGATATGAGAAGGTAATTGTGGTGCACATGAATGAAATATATAATGTAGCTATTTAAAAACATCAAAATGAAACTCCTCCTTATAAATTTATTATATGATATTTATAATACTACTTTGCATCCCTCCCCAAAATAATCTTTATCCAGAAGTTTTCAATAGTGTTTCTCGTTCTAAGTGTTTTATGTGGAAACTGAATTCTTGAACAGGAAAATCCAATTTTGAATTCTGAAACTGATCTCAGCTGAATTGGTAAGTACTTATCTTCAATAAAATTTGGTAATAAAACTGTGTAAATCAGAGGATAGTTTATTTCCTTTGAATGCTATTACATGAAAGAATGAATGGTATACCTTTTGTACTGTTCAGCATTTATGTTAATATGAAGACAAGGAAAGTGCCAAGGTACATTTCACAAACACAGGAACAATGAGAATACTTACCTCAAGGCACTCTGATTGTGAAGTTTGAAGGACAGATTGTGACCTGGATATGACATGACGAGATAGAGAGAATACATGCTTTAGCTGAAGTAATGGATAAAGACACCATTGTACAAGATCTCTATCAACAGATCAGACATATTTAGTAGGGATATATTTGTATAACTTGTTTATTAAGCTTGATATTCAAGCTTGTTAATTTTTAGAATTATATTAAATATGTGTGAAAGATTGCAAACAAATCCTAAAAACAGGGTTCTAAATTGATTAATTATTTGCAACCAATTTAATGTTAAAACATCGTCACATGATGAAAAATAATTTCTACCTTTATTAATAGGTAAAAGATGTTTAAACACTAAGCCTCTCTTGCTAAGGCAAAAGGATCCACAATGTGACAGTACTAGGGTTGCCCCTAAGCCAAATGAACCATGGGGGTCTGCTCCTGCTCTTAGTATGCAGTTTCAATACTGTTTGACTCAAAATGGAAATAACATAGCCTCTAAGGATTCTGCACTTTAAGCATACTGCAGTTTAGATTTAATAGAAATTAAGAAAGGAGAAAAGATGGGAGAAGAGCCTAAGGGGCTACTTTTGTTCTAGGACAGTTGGCTGCTGTGTGCATTTAATTCACAGAATCTTTTAATTTGAATGGATTGTGGAGGTCAGTAAGTCCAACCTCTTTAAGAGTGTGACACTTCAATAAAACCACCTATACATGGTAATTTCATCTTGCTTGGCTAACTCTGGTAATAAAAACACACTAATTAGCAAGGAAGCTGGAGTCGGGTGATTATTCCAAATCTGTGTTTTACATACAATCATTATACTATAGTATTCCTATTCTGATTTTGCCTAGCCATAAAAATAAAAATGTACGAACATAAGCATTCATCTGCCCTGGATTTTCCAGTAAAAATTTTCAGTTTATCACAGTTTTGATACTCTTCTCATCTTCAAAAGTTACATGAATCTTTTTTTTTTTTTAACTTTTTTTATTAGATATTTTCTTAATTTACATTTCAAATGCTATTCCGAAAGTCCCCTCCCATCTCCCCCCCTCCCTGCTCCCCTGCCCACCCACTCCCACTTCTTGGCCCTGACGTTCCCCTGTATTGGGGCATATAAAGATTGCTTTCAAGAACAATAGCGGCCATTTGTAGCAGACTATGGCAGCGATAGCAGGCATAGACTACACCAGGAAAATGACTCTGTCCTGAATCTACTATGAAACACTCTTAGGTCTTGAACAAGCAGGGAAGAAAGAACCTGCCCAGTATCGTCACACAACTGAGTATTTGCACCAGAATTTCATGAGAGATATATTCTCTATGGAGGCAGGGATAACAGCTCATTTATTTGGTAATGAAGTATTTATTTTTATTACCTTGTATTTTCCAAGAGAGTAATTTAAATTCAAAAGAAGGATAGAGGAATATTACAGTAATAATAATTTAAAACAATTATTACAGAAGCATTCTTTATATACATAGCCATGATAGATGTTGAAATAATTCATCAAAAATCAGATGACAATAATAATTTTCCTTAACAGATAGTAAAACAATTAATCAAACTCAAAACAATGCAATTTGAACAAAAAGTATTCTACATAAAGCATATGAAAATCAATAAATTTCCATATTTTCTGGATTTGGGGCTAGGATTAAGGCAGAAGTCACCATGAATAGCCTTGTTTTCTATAATTTATAAATGCAATGTCTTTTCAATCAGTAATACATTAATAAATAAGACAATAAAACAATTTTTGCTTGAGTAGAAACATCAAAGCTTCAATAAAATCTACAGAGTTGTGTTGTCTTATTGAGTACAAATCATGACAGAGTAATCTTATAAAACAACCTCAACTGGGAAGATGCCTCCGTAAGATCTGGCTATAGTGCATTTTCTTAATTAGTGATTGATGTAGAAGGGCCAGCCCATTGTGGGAGGTGTCTTCCTGGACTGGTAAAAAAAATTCAAAAGGCAGCTGAGTAAGCCTTGATGAGCAATACAGTAAGCAACACTCTTCCATGGCTTCTACATCAGCTCCTGACTTCTGTTTTTAGCCCTGTCAGTTCCTGTCCTGACTTCCATCATTGATAAACATTGGTATAGAAGAGTAAACCAAATAAAGCCTTTACTCATGAAGTTTCTTTTGTTATGGTGCTTCATAATAATAGTAACCCTAACTTGGAGAATAGATTTTGAAAATATGACTATAATAAATAGCTTCTGAGTTATTTTTAAATTTTATTTTTATTTCTGAAGTTAAAATATATTTACATCGCCCCTTCAGCTTTGCATTCATCCAAACTTGCCCATGTGTCCTCCACCTTTGCCTTGGTGTTGTTGCTCACGGTCTCTATTTCTTGATTATGCATATATAATGTGTATAAAAATGTATATGTACTTACTAATTTATGAAAATTATATAAGCTGATCTAGTTGTATTTCTATAACTAACTTTAATACTGTCTGCATGTCTCTCATTCT